>SDVV010005519.1:0-19156 GCA_016164225.1 Gammarus roeselii | reverse complement strand
TCTGTCATTATAAAGCACTGTGAAGCACTCTGAACCGCTTTGAACACGATAGTCTGTCATTATAAAGCACTGTGAAGCACTCTGAACCCCTTTGAACACGATAGTCTGTCATTATAAAGCACTGTGAGCACTCTGAACCCCTTTGAACACGATATTCTGTCATTATAAAGCACTGTGAAGCACTCTGAACCCCTTTGAACACGATAGTCTGTCATTATAAAGCACTGTGAAGCACACTGAACCCCTTTGAACACGATATTCTGTCATTATAAAGCACTGTGAAGCACTCTGAACCCCTTTGAACACGATAGTCTGTCATTATAAAGCACTGTGAAGCACTATGAACCCCTTTGAACACGATAGTCTGTCATTATAAAGCACTGTGAAGCACTCTGAACCCCTTTGAACACGATAGTCTGTCATTATAAAGCACTGTGAGCACTCTGAACCCCTTTGAAACACTTTGCAACAAACATTTTGAAATACTTTGCAACAAACATTTTGAAACACTTTGCAAAAAATATTTCGAATTACTTTGAAACACTTTATTCGACCCTGGTTACATGTTTAACAAGATCCTGAAGAAAGTTTATTCACAAAAAACAGAATGTGAGCCCGGAGAAGCCAACTGCTTTAAGGGCAACCTAACTAGATCTAAGTCAATCAAACAGTGAACAAACATAAAGAAGTATATCAGAAAAGAAACGAAAACCACAATTCTATTAGAGAAAAAAACATAGATAATATGATACATAATCAAAATGATATGAGACAATTAAAACTAACTGTTTTAATAGGGTGAGACCAACAGATTCTTGAGTTTAGATTTGAATATGAATAAGGAAGTCGAAGATTTAATTATGTTTGGAATGAAGCACCACATCCAAATATTTAGCAAGTTTGACAAAATGTAATAAGTTTACCAATAATTATCATGGTTGTGATGCATTTCAATACGTAACAGCTGTTTCAAACGTTTTCAGCGACCTTCATTAAGCCTTCGTAATGACACGATCAAAACCGTAATTACAAACGATGAAAGGTTGCGATTGCCAGTAATTGATTTATTAATATCTAAATTAGACTCCGTAGGCTCCATTAGCGCGTAAAAAATATTTAATTGAGACAGTTTCAGAAGATAATCCATCTCGCCGGAACATAAGGTACGACGTCGGAATAGTATTAAAGTAAGAATTGGCAAGCATCTTAATTTGAGCATAGAGATGAAATATTGCAATTATCACGTCCGAGTAATTGAGATTCTTATGTACTTACATTTATTTATCTGTTTGCTCGGGAGGGTTCACAATGATGATAGAATTACTGATTAATCATGAATGAAATAATTTGATTGATACGTGGCAACGACCGAGCGTCGCGAGCAATCATGCGACGTAGATAGGTGAGTTTGATTGATACGCGTCAACGACCGAGCGTCGCGAGCTATCATGTGACAACGTTGATAGGTGAGTTTGATTGATACTCGTCAACGACCGAACGTCGCGAGCAATCATCTGACAACGTTGATAGGTGAGCTTGATTGATACGCGTCAACGACCGAGCGTTGCGAGCAATCATGTGACAACGTTGATAGGTGAGTTTGATTGATACTCGTCAACGGCCGAACGTCGCGAGCAATCATGTGACGACGTTGATAGGTGAGTTTGATTGATACGCGTCAACGACCGAGCGTCGCGAGCAATCATGTGACAACGTTGATAGGTGAGTTTGATTGATACTCGTCAACGACCGAACGTCGCGAGCAATCATGTGACAACGTTAATAGGTGAGTTTGATTGATACTCGTCAACGGCCGAACGTTGCGAGCAATCATGTGACGACGTTGATAGGTGAGTTTGATTGATACGCGTCAACGACCGAGCGTCGCGAGCAATCATGTGACGACGTTGATAGGTGAGTTTGATTGATACTCGTCAACGACCGAGCGTCGCGAGCAATCATGCGACGTTGATAGGTGAGTTTGATTGATACGCGTCAACGACCGAGCGTCGCGAGCAATCATGTGACGAGGTTGATTGGTGAGTTTGATTGATACGCGTCAACGACCGAGCGTCGCGAGCAATCATGTGACGACGTTGATAGGTGAGTTTGATTGATACTCGTCAACGGCCGAACGTCGCGAGCAATCATGTGACGACGTTGATAGGTGAGTTTGATTGATTTGCGTCAACGACCGAGCGTAGCGAGCAATCATGCAGCGTTGAAAGGAAAGTCAATCCGAAGATTTGATAATCATCCGAGACAGACCGGAATGGACCGAATCATAAAACTGGCAGTAATATACTGGTTACAGTATACCCAACGTGCTGGGTGATACAGCCCTCCTGTGATGACCCGTTGCGGTCTTCTGCTACCCTGCTGCATTTCTGTACCGTTGTATTAGATCAGAGATCTAATCATAGCTTTAGTTGCTGATACCTTCACTACCGAGTCAGTGATCAATCTCCTGCTAACTGACAATATATTTTGGGTGTTTCGTGTATTTTATATAAAAAGTCTCAAAGTTTTCAGTCCATAACAATTTCTTCACTCTGAGAGCTGGCGAATAGCATATTCAAGAAATCACCATCACGTTTACATTCCATTATTTATGAGTGTATATGAGTGTATATGTTTTATAATTTCACGGCGTATTTTTGTGTGTGTATAATTCATGTCATCTATTCCCCTTTTGTCACCATACAATGTTTATAACTCATCTCTACAATATATTAGCACGTTTCGATTACCCCAATCCCATTTTCTTGGAATTTCTTAACCCCGTGTATTTGGGATTTCCCAACCCCATTTATTCGGGATTTCCCAACTCCATGTATGCGTGATTCCCCCAAGTCATGTATTCGGGATTTTCCAATCTCCCGTATTAGTGATTTTTCAACGTCATGTTTTCCTGATTCTTATCTTATAATAAACATTGTCTGTATGATCATTAATGATAATATTGTAAATAATGTTTTGCCCCATGAAATACCAACCGGCGACCGACTAGAGATGAGCTGCGACAAATTCAAATTTATTTCGTTTATGCTAATTTGAATAGTATTTATGATAATGAAGTTTCCGTGTGTCTTATTTCCGAAGTGAAAACCCATTGCCTGACTATATGAATAAATTATTCAAAAATCATTATCATTTTATTGAGGAGATGAACGAGTTTTTAATATGAATTATGTAACTCCTAGTCACGAGAATACTCTTATTAAACCAAATCAGCTATTTTAATAAGATCGAGACCACACCACACAAATTAGTTATTGTAATAAGATCGAGACCACACCACCCAAATCAGTTACTTCAATATGATCGAGACCACACCACCCAAATCAGATACTACAATAAGATCGAGACCACACCACCCAAATAAGTTACTTTAATAAGATGAAGACCACACCATCCAGAAATAATTGGTTGAGAACTTGCATCATGTATGAGACTAATTCTGTTTTTGGTGGCTTCCAAACACATGCCCTTGACATGGACAACATGAAAAAACATTTCAGGCATCAAAACATCCAAATCGCAGTACAACATATCCCTCGAACGTTTAACAATAGAAATATAAAGTATAGCTGAACATTGCATGACCTGAATCTTTGCGAGTGGAATTACATGCGGATATATTAGTGCCTAAGTTCAAAATCTTTCCCAGGAACAGAAAAAAAATTAATAACGCAGCCTCTATTGGTAAGAATAATAGACTAAATTGTTTGTTGGCCGAACCCCAAACACGCACGTTATACCTGATAACATGTTACCACTGCAAAGTGGTACTAAATAATTAAATCTGCACGAAGATCACACTTCCGGTCATGACAGACGATCCACGGATGCCATAAGGTGCAAGAAGTTGTACATGGAGAAAATTAAAGATCGACACATGGTGTTTTGTCCACATGTTGACATTAATCAAACGGGTCATGTGTTAAGTGATGGAGATGTTTTTACCTTGCAACTTAGTGAAAGCGAAGATTAATCAAATTCAAATACAGTGTCTATGTGCTTTGTTATGTTTCCATCGCGACCGGGAGGAACCTAAAAAAAAAAAAAGACACAGCACTAGGAGAACGACGTCAGAGTGCTTGTGGTTAATGACGGGTATCATTACAAGACTCGCCTGCTCCTCGTGTCGTGATCTCTATTACCTTACGAGCCTACTCCTCATGTCGTGATCTCTATTACCTGACGAGCCTGCTCCTCCTGTCGTGATCTCTACTACCTGACGAGCCTGCTCCTTATGTCGTGATCTCTATCACCTGACGAGCCTGCTCCTCGAGTCGTGATCTCTATTACCTGACGAGCCTGCTCCTCGTGTCGTGATCTCTATTACCTGACTAGCCTGCTCCTCATGTCGTGATCTCTATTACCTGACGAACCTGCTCCTCGTGTCATGATCTCTATTACCTGATGAGCCTGCTCCTCATGTGGTGATCTCTATTACCTGACGAGCCTGCTACACGTGTCGTGATTTCTATTACCTGATGAGCCTGCTCCTCGAGTCGTGATCTCTATTACCTGACGAGCCTGCTCCTCGTGTCGTGAACTCTATTACCTGACGAACCTGCTCCTCATGTCGTGATCTCTGTTACCTGACGAGCCAGCTCCTCATGTCGTGATCTCTATTACCTGACGAGCCTGCTCCTCGTGTCGTGATCTCTATTACCTGACGAGCCTGCTCCTCATGTCGTGATCTCTATTACCTGACGAACCTGCTCCTCGTGTCATGATCTCTATTACCTGATGAGCCTGCTCCTCATGTAGTGATCTCTATTACCTGACGAGCCTGCTCCTCGTGTCGTGATTTCTATTACCTGACGAGCCTGCTCCTATGCATGGTCTCAAGTACCTAGCTCGTCAGCTGTAGTCATGTTCTCAATGATCTTGCTCATCTGCCCCGAGTGAGGGTCTCTAATACCTGACTCGCCAGCTTCAAGTCATTACCTGACTCGCCAGCTTCAAGTCATTACCTGACTCGCCAGCTTCAAGTCATTACCTGACTCGCCAGCTTCAAGTCATTACCTGACTCGCCAGCTTCAAGTCATTACCTGACTCGCCAGCTTCAAGTCATTTCCTGACTCGCCAGCGTCAAGTCATTTCCTGACTCGCCAGCTTCAAGTCATTACCTGACTCGCCAGCTTCAAGTCATTACCTGACTCGCCAGATTCAAGTCATTACCTGACTCACCAGCTTCAAGTCATTACCTGACTCGCCAGCTTCAAGTCATTACCTGGCTCGCCTGCTCCAAGTGACGTTCTCTATTACATATTCCTCCTGCTCCAAGTCAGGGTCTCTATTACCTGGCTTGCCTGCTCCAAGTCTTGGTCTATTTGCCGGAACTCATCTTCGCTGAGCCGACGCTGAGCCACCACAAGTGTTCGCAGGCCCTCCTGAGATCAGAAAAGAAACAGATTCATTATCGATGTTGACCGCTGGCTTCCTGTCGCATGCAACAACATTAGAGCTTGAGTTCTAGTGCACGATAGTCTATTCTAGGAACAAATTGATCTGAAAGGTTCTAAAACATTTCGTCTCATCAATGTTCACGGACGAACCCATGTGACGTTACAAATCTGTGCGTCATCTTGGCGCAGACAATCCTATGTTTTCTCGTGCTTCTTTGGGCCATGAAGTAGAGAAATATTGCTGTCGCGGAAGTTCAACGTACGGGAAAGAGTTTCATTTGTCCAACTATTTCTTTAGTTGAGCTTAACGAGGCCGATAGAGTTCATTTATTTCTGCCAGGAGCATTGCAATATGCGGATTTATTTGCCGACACAATTCTTCTCAGCCATACTGGGTGACCGCTAAAAAAAATATTCCCAGGTATGCTCATTTGGCATGACAGACAATGGGTCAAAATCAAGTTTATAAGGACCTTGTTTGTATGGCCCAATCAAACCAGTAGATGATCAATGAACCCTTGAAACATAAACGGGCCTATTGTGTTTGATAATGCTTTAGTCCCTCGATAGATCCCATATAAGTTACATGAACGACGAACAAAGATAACCATGTTATGGTCTTATGGTCTGCTTCAATCAATCACTCATCGGGAACTACAGTCAGGAGGCTCGATAAACGTAAGCAAAAGCCATATTGAAGAATAGTTAAATGTTTGCAAGGTGGGTGAATCATTTACTTTTGTGTACAATATCCAAACTATATTGCGAAGTCAGTTATCGAATCTTTGAATTGACTGGTCTGATTGCAACATATGTACCTAAGCCTTTCCAAATCAAACATGTCAAAACTTCCAAAGTATTCTTGGTATAAACCAGCAGCAAATTGCAAAATGGTGGGATATGGACGAGCACAACCATCAATTAAAAATATATTGACATTATCACTCACAGTTGCAAAGCTCTTTAAATGTTGTTCTGTAGATTCCACAAAGGCCGATTCGTCACAAAATGGCAGCACTGCGCTGTCCGCGCCCTTTACAAGCAGCCACAGCGACCCGTCCTGTGCCCGGACCACCACAGACATCCTCCGACGGTCTGAGTCAAATTGAAAACATAGCATTTGTCATGAACATTGACTTATGATGGAAGCAGTGAAAGCCCCCAGATTGCTCGGTGTTGTGACTGAGTACCTTAAGAGACACGAAGGACCAAAATTCGAATAGCTAGTTGGTCTACTTAATTTGTATTTTGTGTCGGGCGTGGTACCGATTGAGTGGCACAGCTCTCGAATTGTTCCGCTTTATAGGGGCTAGTGAGATAATGCTTAATTCAGCAACTCAAGAGGTATCAGTGTGTTGTGTGTGGCTGGTAAGTTGCACTGGAGGGCGCTAATCAAGAAGGTTAGAGACAATAATCAGTGTGTTGTGTGTGGTTGGTAAGTTGGACGGGAGGGTGCTAATCAAGAGGGTTAGAGACAATACGGATATGACAACTGGCGAGGAGTATTGTGGCTTACGGAGTAGCAGAGGGATTGCAAGAAGATATTTGCTGTAAGACAAATCCGTGAGAAAAACGGTACGAAGGGAAAAATTTCTTCTGCTACTTTATTGATCTAGAAAAGGCCTACGATAGAATCGTTAGGGAAGAGTTTTGAAGAACAGTTGCGTTTGTATGGAGTGAGCGGAATGTTGTTAAGAGCGGTTCAATGTTTCTATGTTGGCAGCAGAGCATGTGTCAGCGTAGGAAGCGAGGTTAGTGTTTGGTTCCCAGTGCTAGTGGGACTGAGACACGTTTTCATCATGTCTCGTTGGCAGGTCAATCTTTACATGGATGGAGTGGTTAAGAAGGTAAAAGCGAGTGCATCGGGTCGAGGTTGGAGATTTAAAATCAAAAAGGCGGAGTTGGCAGTTGAATCAGTTACTCTTTGTGGATGATACTGCACTGGGGGCAGATTAAGGGAAGTTATGAAGGCTAGTGCCGGAGTTTTCGGACGTAATAGTCAATGTTTTTTTTTCCTGGCGTTGAACGTCCAATCAGCAATTTATTGATGCAATAAGCTATCGCCAGTTCCTGAATTTGAATTTCTAAATTTAAAGTGAAAAATCGACGTTCTTTTAATATCTTTAACATGCAAATATTTAACATCTTTTTATAGACTGTGACACACTTCACAGAGAGATTAAATGCAGGGAGGCTCTCTCGCCTATTTTAGTCTTGTTCTCAGCTTTGTGCTCCCAACAAGACAAGTCTTTTTTGGGGACTGTTAGCTTGCACAACGATAGAAAATAGGCCAATCGATATCGTACATGTAAAACCTCCTAACCTGAACAATTGCACTGTCACACCGTCTTGAGATGTGATGTTGCCACTTTGTATTGTTTGATTTATAATTTGAAGTACATAACGTTTGAATATTCGTTAATGTTTAGGTAATTACGAATGAACCTGGTAAACTGGTAAGCTATTAAGCGGTTGAACTATCGAATTAAAAAACAATCAAGCAATTAAACAATCGAACAATCAAACAAGGGAACAATCAAACAATCAAGCTATTGAATTATTAAACTAATAAACTATAGCGGTATTATTATTAAGGAATTTGAAACTCAGCAAAGTTCCAATTGAATTCGGCATGTAATATTTCCTCCGGAGGGAATGTCTAGTGGAGAGAATAAACACTCAAACATTTTGCTAATGTCATGATATTAGTTATTAGAACCTAGCTGCTAAAAGTGAAATCCAAGGTTTGATAATAATAAAACGAGAAATAACAACAAGAAGATATGAATACTAGCAACATTAATAATGATACTTCCTATTATTTTCTTAGAATTAACAATACTCCTAATCTCGACCCCCACCCGAATCGAAGTGTAGCACCCTAATCAGGGTGTAGGTGCGGTGGTCCCCAACCACCGCGATACGAACAAGACCCCCGTCACTGCCAAGGAGGGAGACACCGTACCTTTGGGGACGAGGAGGGGTGATGAGCGTCAATATCCAGTAAATTACAAGAACCTCACCCTTTGGAAGGTAATCAATAACTCGACGATATCGAGCTGAGACTACAACTGCCTGATGATCAAGAGCTTGCGGGCAATTGTTAGTGGCCGATATTAGTGATACCTGGCAGTATTACTAATTCTACTAAGCTTGCATTGTTCACCTTCGCGAAACATAAAATTCCGATGGCTGTTGTTAGAATCCCAAAATGAGTCACGTAAAATGAATTTGCCAACTTTGTTTCCAATTATTTATTTTGCCGGATGATTATATGGCCGCAAAATATAACATTTTCCCTTCATTGGGAACCTATTGATGCATTGAATCATCGACGAATATTTTACCAAGTGATGCAATGCTATAGAAGTTCAAAGTTATCTTCCTATGCGGTGCCGTATTTTGATGTTACATATGAGTTTACGTATGATGATTACTATTCTATGTAGATGGGAAGCATCTGTTTATGATGAAACATTAATCTGTGTTGGAACACTTCGAGTTGACCCTTTTAACAAAGTTGAGAGCAAATGATAGAAGTTGGCAGTTGAGTAAGTTACTGTTTTCGTATGATGCGGCACTAGTTGTAGATTCGAGGAGAAGTTGTGTAGGACAATAATGGAGTTTGGTGAAGTGTGTGAGAGGAGGAAGCTGCGTGTGAATATGGGTATAACTAATGAAATTTATGAGGGATGACGATGCAGCGGGAATTCGTGTTCGCCTAAATGGAGAATTATTGGAAGGAGTTCAGTGTTTTACTTACCTGGGCTCTCATGTGTAGAAGAATGAACTAGTGTATATTAAGGTGAAATCGCACGAATAGAAAAGGGGTAAAGTGTTGGGTGCTGTGAAGAGTGTAGTAAGCTGTAAGACGTTGGATTTGGTAGCAAAGAGAGGGTTTTATGATCGCTAGTTGTCCCAACTGTGCTCTAGGGGGCTGCGACCTGGGGGCAAGAGCAGATGAGAGAAGCAGGTTTTATGATCGGCAGTGGTCCCAACTGTGCTCTAGGGGGCTGCGACCTGGGGGCAAGAGCAGATGAGAGGAGCGGGTTTAATGGTTTCGTTTACAAAATGTTTGAGGAGGATGGCACAAGTGAAGCTGAGAGATAGTATCAATAACGACGTTGTTCGAATTACAACAGGATGGTGGAAAAGCATCGGGAAGAACAGGGATGGGAACTCCGTCGCTAAGAGGACAGAGTAGATTCACGTGTTCGAAATGGGTCGGGCACATGGTGAGGTGATGGGAGATAAGTAAAAAATGTGATGAAGCGCAAGCGATTGGATGTAGGCCTAAAGAAAGGTTGAAGCTTGAAGCTGGCCTGAGGAAGGAGGTTCATAAATGTGGAGGGTGCGACAGCTTGCAATGGACATGCGTTAGTGAAGAACGTTTGTGAGTAGATCAATTTTGACGCTGCCCTGACGTGATTACCCGTTCTTGGTGTCTCACGTGGGTGGAGGAGAGCCCGATAACTACAACGCTGCAGGATTCGATTTGATTTGAGCCTCATTTCCACCAGAGCCTCAACGTGAGTCGTAATAGGCTCCCCCGTAGGACGCAACCGTCATTTATTCAGGTAAGTTCGCACGACCTTGCGTGCAAAAGTATTATTAGTGTCGTCAAGATAAAAATAAGTACATATTTCAATTGTGGCCTATTTGAGTACTAGCGCGTAAAAGATACTAAAGAGTTAACGCGTATCTTCGTAAATGTATTGTTTTTTCTGTGCGTAATGGGGTTGGAGAGACCACCTCACTTGCACAGGTGTTTGGGATTGAGACAGCCTCGTATAGTTCGGTGTGTTTTCCTTAAGCAATAAGCTTTTAACGTTAGGTTGGTTCCGTGAGTAGGCTTTGTAGGTTGCATGGAGGGCTTGAGAACGTTCGTCGGGTTACCGCGAGTGCGTTGCAATCCATCAGTAAGTGTTTCACGCTGATAGCCAATTGGTGGCAACAGTGGTAAGGTGGCGCGTTTGGTCCTAGGTCAACATCCATCAGGTGGTTGTGAGTTATCCACGTGTGTCCCGTGCCCAAGCGGATGATGAATACTTGGTCTTCTCTGTCGGTGAACTTTGTTCCCCATTCTCCGACTGAGGGTTTGACTGAAAGCAATTTTTGTTCACTCTGCTGCCACATTTCATCCCATCGGGATGTGATATGGGAGTTGATAATAGCGAACCAGTCCCGGTAATGTATTGCGAAAATTTGTTCTTGGTGAATAGATGCCAGTTTAGCAAGCGAGTCCGCAAGTTCGTTTCCTCTTAGTCCCGCGTGTCCGGTGATCCAGCAGAATCAAACTGCCTGACCCGTCTCGGACATCACAAAGAGATCGTGCTGCATTTTACGTAGAACGGGATGTTCGTAGTGCAGTGTTTTAAGCTGGGTGAGGACACTCAGGAAACGCTGCAGGAGTAAATCAGTTAACACTGTCAGGCACTTCTGCTGACACTGATCTCGGACCTGACTCCTGACCTGAAGGGTGTGTTACAGGGTGTCTTGATCGAACCCTGCAGCGCCAAAGGACTAAGTTTGTTTGGGTGTTATGACATGTATGGAGTGTAGGGTTCGCCTTGCCAACGGCCACCACTGTTTCTGGGGAATTCGGCCTAGTGTCTGTATTTTTATTTTGTAACGGCCAGAGGGGTTCACCAGAGATAGAACAAATTGTCGGGGGGATAGACAGTTTAAAATCCCCCTACGATAGACTGAATAAAATTCCTAACAGGATACCTGCCGAGAAAAGGGTCATGGGGTTAATTACCTAGCCGAGGCCTCGACGAGAGCTTTCTCGTCTGGACTAGCTGCCTGGTACCGTCGTACTGAATCCCGCATTTCAGTGCCCTGGAGCTGATACTCCGAAGGATCCACAGTCAGCGATCCTCCTCTTTTGGAATACGATGACTCGTCCAAGCTGTAGGAACGATTGACCGAAGCATATCTATCCTGTTCATCCGTGGATGAGTCGAGACGATTCATTGGAGCGTCAGAATACTCTGTTGTTGCTTGCACGGTGTTGCACAAACAGAGAACGTTGAAAAACTCCTTCATGGAATCCTAGAAAATAATCGAAAAAGAAACTGTTCAATCGATTAAAATAATATATCAAGTAAAAAATGTTTACAAACAAACGCAACAATTAATTAAATTTGTTCGGCCAGTCTACTAAATCAGTGGTCGCATGATTTGAAAAGATCCGTCGCATCGGGGAAAAAATCGTCCTACGCTCATTTTTCCTTAGATCGATTCCATTCTGTCGAGCAACTGCGAAAACAAGCTGGCAGTGCCGACAGAAAAATCTGACATCAGTTCCAACTTTTTTGGAGGAGAGTCAATCTCCGATAAACTTGTGTGAACTTCTTCAACGTAAGCTTTACCCCGAAATAATACGGGAAGATCGACAGGGGGAATCCCAATAAAATACTAAAGAGTTTGGGATTTTAAACAAGCAATGTTTTGTCATGAGTTGTAAATCTACCGTATACAAAAGCAGCAGAAGATGTCGAAGTAGAAGTAAAAGATGAGTACCAGAATAAAAAATTGCGTCCAAGTAGCATTAGTTTAGAACATTAGGTTTTAAATGCAAAATCAAGGAGAAAAAAACTTATTCGTTGTCAGTGAATGCTAAAAAAGGAGTGCACGGTCACATGCGCTCACCGTAAACAAAACTCCTTGAAAATTAGCACTACTAGAACTCACGCAAAGGGAGCCTACAGCAATTCCAATGACGGTCAGTGCGCGATTTTTCTGGTTCGTTGTTGGTCGGATCCCGACTGTATGGTTGGTCTCACAATACCCACGCTAAACTCCCTGTTCTGGCATGAACCCGTCTGAACATTATCCCCAACAGGCCAGATTGCCATTAGGCCTGATAATATCAGATGGAAGTGGCGGGCCAACGTCAGTCACTTTGAGAAACTGTCACAACCAATAGTTGTCTTTAGATCCCTGTAGCTCCAATGCCCAGTAATTAGGTTTCTAACAGAGCATGTGGCAGATTGCCGACAGTCTTCACTCACCGTAAAGGTCTGTATGGACCTGAGGCGCTCTTCCTGTCCCCTGCACTGACCGGAAGGGCCTGCACGGGCCTGAGGCGCTCTTCCGGTCACCTGCACCAACCGGAAGGGTCTGCACGGGCCTGAGGCATTCTTCCGGTCACCTGCAGTGACCGTAAGGGCCTGCACGGGACTGAGGCGTTCTTCCGGTTACCTGCAGTGACCGTAAAGGCCAGCACGGGCCTAAGGCGCTCTTCGGGTCACCTGCACTGACCGTAAGGGCCTGCACGAGCATGAGGCGTTCTTCCGGTCACCTGCAGTGACCGTAAAGGCCAGCACGGGCCTGAGGCGCTCTTCCGGTCACCTGTACTAACCGTAAGGGCCTGCACGGGAATGAGGCTCTCTTCCGGTCACTTGCACAGACCGTAAGGGCCTGCTCGGGCCTGAGGCGTTCTTCCGGTTGCCTGCAGTGACCGTAAGAGCATGCACAGGTCTGAGGCGTTCTTCTGGTCACCTGCAGCGACCGTAAGGGCCTGCACAGGCCGGAGGCGTTCTTCGGGTCAATTGCACTCACCGTAAGACCCTCCACGGGCATGTTGCACCCGTCGAATATTCTGCACTCTCAAAGAGAACCTTCACGGATCTGAGACGCTCTTTTCACTACCCGTGTCGGCCTACACGGGCCTAGGAAGCTGTTCGTCTTGATGTTACTTCTTAGTCATACGTCCTGCCACAGTGAAAGAGCCACGACCGGCACCCTGCGCGAAAGCCCGATTACCCACCGACAAGAGCATGTTAGAAATGTTGCAACCGGTGTAGGCCCTTGTGATTGATCTACACCCTAGAGGAACTGACGATATCTCGCGCCGACATGATATTATGATTGAGCCTGCAAAGTGCAATTGCTGGGGAGTACGTCAGGGCGGACTCGACCACATCGGGCGGACTACAGTATACAGCAAGCACAGGTCGGAAAGGGCGTTTTCCCGTCTATTGGTATGACTGGAGGGCAGACACTGTCCTCGACAGATAAACCATGCCACCCCTGTTCACCCCCAACTCCTCCACGTCCACATTCGGTATGTGGATCTATGGTCAGCCTTTGCAGGAACTGCAAAGTGCATGTATATCTGTACGTGCATAGAGTTGTTGTCAGTATGATGGGAAGTGGTAGTGTAGAGGAAGACAAAGTGAGATGCAGCTGTGTTATGTGTGTTTCGGTGGGTTTGACGTGGATTCAGTAGGTGGTGGCAAGGATGGGCCGAATCCACAGGCTTTGGTGTGGTCGTACGGCTGTGTTCTATTTTTTTTTGTATGCGAGGGTCGGAGGACCCTCGCATCAGAGGACCCTTGCAAGCGAGGGTCGGAGGACCCTCGCATCGGAGGACCCTTGCAAGCGAGGGTCGGAGGACCCTCGCATCGGAGGACCTTGCAAGTTAGGGTCGGAGGACCAGGCAGAGTTTGCGTTAGAGAAATTTGGTCAGTCGAATTGTTTGTTATGCGTTTCAAATAATTCCTTAAAGTGTGGTTCTGCTAAAGGCCCGGATCTCGTTTAGTCTTGGTTTGGCTTAAGTGCTGATGTTGTTTGTGTGAGGTTTGAACTTTATCCTGTGTCATAAGTTACAACAAGGATCGTGCCGGTAGGACTGTGGGATAAGGGAGCCTTGTTGTAGGTGACATGAAGGTTGATGCGGTGTTCACTTTTACCCGGTGGGTCTACACAGGCCGGAGACGCTCTTCGGGTCACCTGCACTCACCGAAAGATCCAATACAGGCCTCAAATTTTCTTCTCTGCACGGCTCGACAATCTCTTTAGGTTACCTTCACCCACCGTGTGGCCCTGCATGAGCCTGACGATCTCTTCAGGCAACCCTCCCTCCCCGTAAAGGCCTGCATGGCTCTGAGGCTCTGCTCAGATCACTGATACTCACCGTAAGAGCCAGAACACGTCTGAAACTGTCACTAGGTCTCCTATCTTCGTAGAGCTCCCCGCGCTGGTCCAGGAACATTTGCCCACCGACAGAACAGCCCCGAAACGTCATTCTGTTCTCAGTTAGAGTCCCAGTTTTGTCACAGAACAGGTACTGGATCTGAAGGGAAGAAGAATAGGAACACAGAATTTGTTATGATCGGAGGTGTTACACTTGGCCAGCTCCTCTATTGCCCTTCTATGGCGGTCCTCACCTGCCCCGACTCCTCATTGAGATCGGAGGAGCTACATTTGGCCAGCTCCTCTATTGCCCTCCTATAGCGGTCCTCACCTGCCCCAACTCGTCATTTAGGTCGGAAGTGTTGCACTTGGCCAGTTTCTCTAATGCCCTCACATAGCGGTCCTCAACTGTCCCAACTCCTCATTTAGGTTGGATGTGTTACACTTGGTTCTCACTTGCCCAACTCCTCATTGAGGTCGGAAGTGTTACACTTGGGCAGATCCTATAGCGGTCCTCACCTGCCCCAACTCCTCATTGAGGTCGGAAGTGTTACACTTGGCCGGCTCCCCTTCTGGTCCGTCCCTCATATCGTCGTCCCAGCCAAAGAAGAGAGACCCACCGAACTTCTGAAGCTCTGTTGAGAAGAGAACGAATTCTTCCAACGATGAATGAAGAGACCTTTCAAAGCACAATCAGATCGAAGTCTGCTCTCAGCGTGGCTACTGTGACAGCGCTGTACACCTTTCGACTCTAGAGTGATTTAGGATGTGTTATGTACGATCGTATTCCCATCAAGCTGTAGCACCTCCTTTCTATCTGACTCAAGTTTGACCAGCTCGGATGTGTTATGTACGATCGTATTCCCATCAAGCCGTAGCACCTCCTTTCTATCTGACTCAAGTTTGACCAGCTCGGATGTGTTATGTACGATCGTATTCCCATCAAGCCGTAGCACCTCCTTTCTATCTGACTCAAGTTTGACCAGCTCGGATGTGTTATGTACGATCGTATTCCCATCAAGCCGTAGCACCTCCTTTCTATCTGACTCAAGTTTGACCAGCTCGTTTCTTGGTAACATGATTTTTTTCCTTTCCCCAGCTCCTTGCGTCCTTTCCTCAGACTCTCCACTCCCCGTGTCGCTCAACCTACTCGCAAGTATCATGAGTAATCACCTAATCAGCCATTTCATTCTTCGGCGACCCCACCCGATTAATTTCCTCCGTAAATTTTGTGTCCGAAGCAAAATCTGAAGGAAGAAACTTCGACGGGGCCATCAATACGAGGCAACTTTGAATGAAATTTCGGATGTGGTCCTGTAAAAGAGCAGAAGAGGTGTACACAGAATACACGAGGAGGTTCAGTTTACATGGGAACATTTTTGGGACGCTTATTCGAAGCCTTGGCAAAGAAAGACAGCAGAAAAATGCCGTGGATACCGTGACTCGACGAGTGAAACGGGTTAATGCATTGTTAGTTGAAGGCTGAAGAATGTTTAAATATTTTATATTAATTATAGGCTCCAATACTCTACTACTTCATTAGCAGTTGTATGGGATTTTTAAATAATGTATGCAATGTTGTGCATTATTAAAAATTCATCACTTGTAAATTTAAAAGGTTTCCTAATATTGAATACGTTTCCCATGTTGAAAAAAAAATATTAAAACTGAACGAACAGTTGTGACAGCAATGTCGTTAACACGATTTCCAAACAAAATAACTCCGTCCTTGTTCACATAACATGAATGCGTTCAAGATGACCGAACAAACTATTGAACGCTCGTTGAAATGCAATGATTCTAAAGTTAAAAAGAAAAGTTTCGCAATTACACATACAAAATGTAAGTAACAGTCCAAACAACGTTTAAAAGCCTGTGGTACTTTTTTCCACTAGACCTCATGCCCTTAAAATTTAATTTCCTGATAAACTTCGGCAACGGAGCTGAATGATCAAGAGTATAGTGTCCAGGATTTATCCACGACACAGAAGCAAAGAAACTGTGTGGTCGCATACTAATACAAATTTGAGTCGCCATGTGTGCGTCCTTAACTTCTTAAGGCTAAAAATTATTGATAATGAGCATGCACGCAGGAAACACTCTTGCACACGGTGAGGATACGCGCTAAGGCGGGGAGACACGACCAGGGACCTGAGAAACATGCATGCGCACAACACGTGAAACACCCAACACGTGAAAGATCCAGTTGATGAAACTCGCACGCAGCCCGTAAAACATATTATTGACCCATGAAACACATGCATCGCCCGTGAAATTATGGCTTAATCCGTGATACACGTGCAAAACAAGTGATCACATACCAGCGTAAAGTGTACAACCATCGAAACATGTATGTGTACATACCATGTAGCGCTTGACTAATCTACAAAGCGCACATAACCCGTGCAACACATGCACATGCGCACATAACCCGTGCAACACATGCACATGTGCACATAACCCATGAAAAACATACGCATGCGCGCATAACCCGTGCAACACATGCACATGCGCACATAACTCGTGCAACACATGCACATGCGCGCATAACCCGTGCAACACATGCACATGTGCACATAATTCGTGCAACACATGCACATGCGCACATAACCCGTGAAAAACATACGCATGCGCACATAACCCGTGAAACACATGCACATGCGCCCGTATACCGTGAAACCTATGCACAAACAGTGCCTGAGCCATGAAACACATCCATAACCTGTGAAATAGGCATACATACTGCGCTGTATAAATTGGTCTCGCAATCTATTTTCTTACAAGTGCAATTGTACTCATAAGGTCAAATGTTGGCAATCATCCCGCAACGCCAACATAGCGATCAGAAGCTGAGGATCGCTTCAGTAATAAGGTAGCGCTGCGATCAAACTACGATTGGACCAATACAGGATTACGGCTCAGTTCTGGATACACTCAGTGGATTATCAGAGATTGGTGTAAGGAACCGGTATAATATTGAGATTGTTGATACGAGAAGGACTCATGGTCACAATCGTACTTTATACTGTGGTCGAGCAGTGAATGATGATTAGAGGCCGTCATAGTGAAGGACTCATGGTTACCATCGTACTTTATACTGTGGTCGAGCAGTGAATGATGAATAGAGGCCGTCATAGTGAAGGACTCATGGTTACCATCGTACTTTATACTGTGGTCGAGCAGTGAATGATGAATAGAGGCCGTCATAGTGAAGGACTCATGGTTACCATCGTACTTTATACTGTGGTCGAGCAGTGAATGATGAAAAGAGGCCGTCATAGTGAAGGACTCATGGTTACCATTATACTTTATACTGTGGTCGAGCAGTGGATGATGAATATAGGCAGTCATAGTATGGAGATTGGTAAAAAGACTGATGCTTCATTGCCTGACTAGAGATTACTCTTTAAATTGTTATAACTTTGAAAAGGAGCATTTATCAAGAAAAATACTATACGGTTATATAATGATGACGAATGAACACATCACTATTGATCTATTCATATCAATTATGAGTTTATTTCAACCGCATATTAGTACACAATCACCTTGCTTTGTATGACATCTTTGAGAATTTCCAATCTGCAATCTAAACAACTAAAAGAGAAAGAAAACATTTCCACATGATCAGCGAGCGTTTGGCATCATGAAGCATGTATTATTAACTTGTTGAATGGCCGCCTGACCTCACATAGTCCTCACCGAGTGTGACGTAGAGGGAGATCGGGATGAGGTAGCTGTACAGGATGAAGAAGCTAAAGCTGTCCTGGAGGATGGTGTTAAAGTCTACATCTGTCTGATCCTCATCCTCCCACCCAAGGTACCACAACACATCTGTGGAAGACAGGGTTATAGAATTCGAAAATCTTAAATCAACATTCATTCAACTTCATTTTGCTGGACGGATATATTTTGCAATTGAATAAAACCATGTGCTTGGATGCAAAGCTGATTAAATACATGTTAGGGATACAATAAGGAGAGTTAGCAGCTTAGGCCGCCTCATTTGACTGAACTATATAACTATAACTATACATGTTAGGGATACAACTAGGAGAGTTAGCAGCTTAGGCCGCCTCATTTGACTGAACTATATAACTATAACTATACATGTTAGGGATACAACTAGGAGAGTTAGCAACTTAGGCCGCCTCATTTGACTAAACTATATAACTATAACTATACATGTTAGGGATACAACTAGGAGAGTTAGCAGCTTAGGCCGCCTCATTTGACTGAACTATATAACTATAACTATACATGTTAGGGATACAACTAGGAGAGTTAGCAGCTTAGGCCGCCTCATTTGACTGAACTATATAACTATAACTATACATGTTAGGGATACAACTAGGAGAGTTAGCAGCTTAGGCCGCCTCATTTGACTAAACTATATAACTATAACTATACATGTTAGGAATACAATAAGGAGAGTTAGCAGCTTAGGCCGCCTCATTTGACTAAACTATATAACTATAACTATACATGTTAGGAGTAGTAGTAAGGGGCGCGAACGACGGATTTTGTCCGGTCTACGGGAATTTGCACATAACATTTCAGCGGGGTAGGACGCGATGCATGCACCTTGACTCACACGAGACGCAAATGGAAAAGTGGCTGTACGAGACGCAAATGGAAAAGTGGCTGTACGAAACGCAAATGGAAAAGTGGCTGTACGAAACGCAAATGGAAAAGTGGCTGTACGAGACGCAAATGGAAAAGTGGCTGTACGAGACGCAAATGGAACAGTGGCTGTATGAGACGCAAATGGAAAAGTGGCTGTACGAGACGCAAATGGAAAAGTGGCTGTACGA
>SDVV010005518.1:0-19157 GCA_016164225.1 Gammarus roeselii | reverse complement strand
ATATGTGTGTTTATATATCGGTGACTTCGACACAAAATAATACTCTATATACAGTCAAATCGATTGAATACTACAATACAACATACTATTAAAATGAATAAAAACCTATACATACTGCCAAATCGATATGTACCATGCTAGCATTTCTTGCGGATATGCCAATTCAATTAACCCTAACACCGTGGACGACCAATAATTTATACGAGCAAGCTTATCTCACACAATTTCCCATAGCGTATCCAACTTTTTCCGAGGGGCCCCTACAGCATGTCCAAATGTGTTATAATGATATTACTACCAGCAACGTGTCAAAGGTATAAAGATTACCGTAAACTGACATGTACAGATGCAATCTGGCTTTTAGGCAGGGTCACGAGAGGATTGCGACTTGAGATAAGGTCTCTGTATGACAATGACGGATAGAGGTCAGCCGCTACGATAGCACTCAGTGGTAACATTTCCAAATGACTTTTCTTCATATGTATATAATTCTATGTAACCATGTACTGAATAAATAAATAATAAACTTCAACATGTTTCATTGTCCACAGACATACGAATTACAAATACGTGAACGTATCTGCGCCTACGATTTGATTCATGACGCTGTGTTCTGATAAAACTCTGAAAATATTTACATACCAGGGAGGAAAAGCGCTAGTAATCATGTGGAGTGTAATAACAAATTTTTTCACGCAAGCATTTTAGGGTGGGAGTATGGTGGCAGAGGTACCTCGGATCCCTGAGGAGCCCGAAAAATTCCGGAGGGTAACCCAAGTCCCCCGGGTCCCCCGTGCTCCCCGGGTCCCCTCGTCTCAGCTCATCTCGGCATGTCCTGAATCATTTTGGCCAGTCTCGGCTCGTCGCAACCGACGCGACTCGCCTCAACATGTTTCGACTGATCTCTACGCACCTCGATCAGCCTCGACGTGGCTCTCTCCTTTTGCACTGGTAATCATGTGGACTGTTATAACAAGATTTTTCACTCAAGCATTTAAGGGTGGGAGTGTGGTGACGCAACCCTCGCCCTCTGCGCCAGTAATGTAATATTAATTGTTCAACTCAAGCATTTCACATATATACATTTTTATGTGTGTGGGTTTTACAACGTAAGGAGGAGGAAGCAGGGGTCCCAGTATTCAGAGGGGCCTCAAGCGGGTCCCAAAACTTCTCAAGGGGGTCCCAAAGGGTTTCAAGTGTGTCTCAGAGGGCCCTGGAAGGGTCCAAGTGGGTCCCCCTAACTCATCCTTGTCTCCCAAGTCCACCGGGTTCCTGAAACCCCCGGGTTCCCGAAACCTCAGAGTTCCCAAAATCCCTGGGTCCCTCGAGTCCCGCGAGTACCCCCCCTTCAGAGTCACCTAGTCTCAACCAGCCTCTTCCACCGTAGGTTGGACTGGACTAACTAACACACCGCATAGTTCACCTAAGGCCCCTGCGGGCGTCTAACGATACATAATTATAAAATTAATCCAAAATTGATCACAATGAAAAAATGGCACAGATGAATAATAGAGTCCACGAAATAAGAAATTCTAAAATACTAAAATATAGTGTTAATGATCTATAAATTGAATAATTATCCATCCACCCCAAAAAAATACACTGAAAATTCTATATGGCAGTGAGACAAATAATAAATCACGTACCTCGCCTCGGTATCCACATAAAATTTTGACGATTTACCTCGATGTTATTTTCATATGCTCGCATTAATGTTCTGCCGCGTGATGACCGTCCTGATATGGACCCCGTGATTCCTTGTCGAAGATTGTCGCCCACTGGACGCAACAGGAATATGTTTAACGTCGACTTATGCTCGGATATTTCATTCTACTAATCTCTTCAATGGTCAGACATTTTCTAACAAGTTGCTCCCTGGGAAAAGTTGATTCGCTAATTAACTTCATTTTCTGCCATGTCGACCATATTTAATAACAAATCATTTTATTCATAAGCATTTTTGGAAAGTTCAGAATTGAAGTCAGACTAAAAAAAATCGCTGACGTCGTGGATAAAGTCACTGATCAATTGTCCAAGAGACTTGAGTTCGATCACCGTACGGTCCTATGCCTGTTATATGGCGGGAGAGTCCGATGAGTATCCAGTACTACACTCTCATTCACTCAGTAACACGTTGTAATGAACTTTATAAGGTTATCTGTTCGAGTCTCTGTGGGAGACTCCAATCCAAACTAGGCTCAACACACAATAGTCAGTCGCTAGAAATGCTCAGATATAGCCTTGGATACCGAGAGAGGTCATCGGCGAAAAGGTAGTTCACTGATTCATCGGATTACCACCGCACACAATACACTGAAAGGTACAATTATTCCGTTCCCAGCGGACGATAATTGGTGATTGGGATACGGAGAAATTGTATTGGCACGGTGAACAATGAACATGGGTTTTTAACCTAAACACTTGTTGTATTGATATTGAGTATATCGAACATTCGTTAATACCATGTTCATCGCACATTAGCCTTTGCCAAGTCATTTATTGGTGGAGGATACGCAATTCAGCTCCCTTCGTTTTCTGGTACAGTATTCCGCTCCTTTTTGATCCACGGGACCACAAAAACAACATGAAATCAGGCCTATGAGTAGCTACAATGTAACGGTTAGGAAGTATCTAATTACATTGTGTGTCCGACTTAGTCTCTATGTTACTCGGATATTGTAATTATTAATCACTTGAATGCCCAGTTAATTACTTTTGTGACTATTTTAATTTATTTTTGGGTGTATGAAACGCGGATGGGACAATGTGATAGATATGATGTATCTAATTACATCGTGTGTCCGACTTAGTCCCTATATAGCTCGGACAATGTAATTACTAACAACTTGTAAAGCAAATCAATTTCTCTTGTGGTCAAGTTAATTACTTCAGGTACTGCGAGAACTCCCGGGGGGAGGGACAGGGGAGGAGGATAGGGGAGGGGGTGACCATGACAGACAGAAAAGACCCTGGTTATTTCCATGGTTTTTATTGCTCGCACGTTATGTTATATAAGGTATCCGTATTCAATGTGGTTACCGTTGTCATGAGATATCCTTGCTCGATAGTTATCATACGTAGATTTTGACATATTTCTCTTTATACGTGAAGATCGTAGTTTATACATGGTATTTTATAGCACAATCGATATTATTTGATTAAATCCATCCGTTTTCACCCGTTGTATCTATAGTTATTTTTTGAGTTCCATCATTGCTCATCGTTAAGATTCAATTAGTAGGAGCAGATACGTTAACGTATTTTTAAAACCGTATGTCTGTGGGTACTGAAACAAGTGTAAGATTGTATTTTTTTATTACATAGATACATGGTTTCGTAGGAACATCAATCTATTTATCATGATTTTAGGGTCGGTTACAGTACGTTTCAGTTTTTCAATGCGTATTTAGGCGTACAATCAAACAAGTTCAAGTTAATAATTTATTTATTTCAAAGATACATGGGTACATAGGAGCATTTACATATGAAGAGTATTTACATACTAGGAATATTTACAGGATATAACCTGATGATATAGACGTACTTCCATCATTCACTCGGGTACATACGCCAAAGACGGTCACACCCGGCTTACGCCTCTTCCATGTTGAATCAACGTTTTCATAAGTATCATCACCCAAAACACATAGTTTCCTCTATTTAGTGACGGTAGGTTCAACTTCAATGAATTTTTCGGGAATGTCTAGATGGTCATAGGCAAGAGATGTGCACGCATCAAAATAGTAACCTTTATTTTCAAATTCACTGAGGAAATTTGTATATTGCGTACAGTTTGAAGCTGGCATGATTGTGCGCGAATGTTGTGTATGGTCTCAGAGTGTGTATATTTTCTGGTTATGAATGTCTCTGTATTGTTCATATTTGATTTTGGCTTGTGTCTGGTAATTGACACCCTTAGCAGCTGATTTTGTGGCCTCGGACTCGAGCAACAGACCGTAACACTTTGGTTGCAAGCAGATGATTTCACTCGCGTAATCATTGGCTGTTTCGTTTTTCAGTAGTCCCAGCTGTCCTTTCTTGGATTCATCGTACAAGGGATGATTTTTGGGTAGTTTGAGAAGGCCATTTACTAAGCCAAGGATGATTGCCGCATTTCCGCCTCAATGTCGGTCATGCCTTTGAACTGGAGCAGCAACGAGTTTGTGTCCGAGTAGATGAGAGAAACGTTGTCACCGTAGCGTGGTTTCAGTGTGTCATAAAAGAAGCTGTAGACTTTTGCCTTAGCTTTTTCAAGCACGTCGAAGCCCACTCGGAGAGGATAAACCATTCGCAAATGATTTTGCTTGAGGATCATGATGACTGTTTCGGGCCGATGGCGTAGAAGTTTTTCCGGAGATGGTTGGCAGCGTGTTTTCGGAACTCGTTGACTGTGCTCACGACCTTTGCCTCTAGACTTCTGTTGAGCTGATTGAACAATAGCTTGCCGTATATACTATTTGAGAGTAGTTTGTACAGGGTCTTTTCAAAGGAGTTCGTAGACTCTTGACGCATTTGGATATTTTCCATGATCAACGATTTGAAGACAGGTTCCTGTTATATGCGAGAAATTCGATGAACCTTGGTGACTTCCAGTCCTTGCCTGAGGAGTACTTGAAGAAGTTCCAGGGTAGTCAGGAAGTCAGTTTGAGGTAAATAACTAGCAACCAGTTTACGATCTGCTCGTTTTTCAGTTTATGAGATGTTCCGAGCCAGCCAATAGATTTTTTGTTGAGAGGGAAACACCGTCAGAGGTAACCTCTTTGTGATGTAGCAGTAGTGGCAGCTTCGTATGTTTTTCGTACAACTTCATCGCTGACTTGGGCATCGATACAGACAATGCACGTATACTCGCCAGAACAGTTGGCGTTTACCAAGTCGAATCCTTGAATTTTTTCAAGTGTGAGCTCGAGGATTTCGCCAATGATGAGGGGCTCGCTCAAGCATCCACCATAAAGACTGTTGAAGTCCCACATTGCTGCTGAAGACACAAGTAGTTTCGGGTCATAGTCTTTGCATCGGGGATTGTTTATTTTGGTAAGACTTTTCGTATTTTTTGACAATCAAGGGCAGTCGATCGATATTTTTGACCAGCTCTAGTTTCATCTTTCCTTCGTAGAGGGTAGCTTGCATTGCAACGCCAGAAGCGCTCACAAAATGGACGGGATCCAGGGTGTAGTCGTGTGTCATGGTCTCCCCAAACTTTTGGAAGACTCCGACCAGTAGCAACGTGTCTATTAGCATATATGTGATCATGTAGTCACGCAAAGTCTTGCAGTTGGCTGCCTGCCACATTTCAATAAATTCAGCATAATCAGGGTCCGATATTCATTTTCCTCGAAATTGACTGTAAAAGGCTTGTTGCGACGAGATGTCTGTTCGGTCCAGCACAGATTCCGATGTGATGACTTCGTAGCAGAAATGTCTTTTCCGAGTGGCGAGGTCTAGAACCTTGTCACTGTACCCGAGACTTGTGAGATGGGATTTCAGGAGCAGCTTGTCATGGCCACTATCTTCAAGATTTTTGGCAAGATTGTCTAAATGTTTAAACTTGAGTTGAGGAATGAGGACGAGTCGATGAACTTGACACCGTACTTTCTCGTGGCATCGTTCAAGGAGACAGAGATGTGAAACATTTTATCTGACTGTTTTTATATGAAATTCATTTTTGAGAAGTTAGTGCCGTCCAGTCCTCGCAATATGAAGCGCATATCATATGCTGATGCACTGTTAGCAATAGATGGCATGTAACGCAACTTCTCCGCGATTCTCAAGTTACAATTTAAGCACAAAGCGGCCAAGTAGTTCCCTGTTAAAGTACTCTATTGGGTTCGAAGACTCCCTCCACGTATTGATTATGGTGGCGAACTCGTCATTTACCATTTTCTCCATAAGCGTCCCCGCAGCACTCATATGTTATGCTTTCGCAAAAAAATTCACGTCTTGTTTGATGAAGGCCGGGATGGGGTATAATGGTAAGGTTGACCAATAATCCTTATAATCCATTAACATATTCTTGACAAGATGTGTTTCCATCTCCTCAAGGGTAACTGTAATCGAATCTACTACTTTGTGCCCTACAATTTTCCCGTCTTTACCCACTGGAGTATAACTAAACATGCACAACTTGTAAATGTTGACTACATGTTTTCCCTCATGGCTTGACTCCAGCACAGATTCACAATCAAAATAACAAACAAAGGGGATTTCATCGTTTCGTGCATGAGTGGGAATTGGTTCATTTCGCCTTATCCAGGTACACTTGTGTTTTGCAAGCCTGTACTGGACGAACATAATTTTACGTGTCCAGCTTTTTTGCTTTTGTTCATGCTTTGCATGCAAAAGGGACCACTGCTCGTATTTCTAATTCTACGAATAAATATTTTAAAATACGGTATGAGTGCGACATGGTTGGCATCTAAGATTTGCACAAGGTGGATTGTGCGCTCCTCACTGGCCTCTAAGCTGCCTCTGTATACACTGACTAGGCCATAACCTTAATTCTCTTTTCTGAACTGATGCAGTCTAATGTTAACTTCACAATCTCTTTCTATCTTTGGTAAATCTTCTAAAAAAACAGGTTTGTTTAGAGCAATTTTCGGAAAATTAAGGTAACTGTTTTGGTGCGGGAGATATGCAAACTCTGATTCACGTCGTTCATTTTTTGAGAGGTTTGTATGTTGCTTCAAGTGGAAATGGGCAATCATGCAAGTGAGTACACAATTATTGTTTTCTGTCATGATATTCACTATATGGTGGCGGCCTGGACAATTTTTGGACCAAGGAACGTAATCCCCCAATTTTTTTTGTTCTTTTAACCTCTGTCTTGTAGAATTTGAGCTCAACACTGGTTACTTTATTAATACTCCAGCTACTACCTTCTCTCTCCTGTTTTTTTAGTTTATTCTGTAAATATACACCGAGATCCTCAATCAACTCGCTTAAAATCACGGTTTTGTTAGCTGGATCGCTTGTGTGTTTATCACCCAGTCTTTGTTATCTATAGATGCATCCTTAACTGGTTTTCCATTTTAACCTTCACGGTGCATTTTAACCTCCATGGAATGTTCCTAATTTAGATTCAGCGCGTTTCACTAATTCCTTGCATCCCAATGTTATCAAGGACGATATGTTGACATGATCAGTGTATGGTATAAAAGTAGAGGTTATAAAATTGTTTTCCAAAAACCCTTCAGAGGTAGGTTGGTAAAATATAGCCTCACCCAACAGAGCCGAATCATCCGTATCCACAGTATTATCCGTACCTGGTTCCGATTCAACAGTAGACGGGTCATCAGTAGACGGGTCATCAGTAGACGGATCCAACGACAAGGATGGCGTAGTGCTCGATGTTGCAGCGCTATCGACAGTAGACAGGTCATTAGTTGACGGATCGAATGACAAGGATGACGTAGTGCTCGATGTTGCAGCGCTATCGACAGTAGACGGGTCATCAGTAGACGGATCAGTACTTTAAAGCACCGATTGATCTATGCTAACAGTAACAGGTAATATAAACGATGGATCAACTGTATGCTTAACTCCGGGTTGTTTCGGAAGGAAGGCAGTGCGTGTTGCGCTAGCTTTCACTTTTTTGTTTGCTAAAGGCTTTTTGCTTGAGATGACCTTCACGCTAGATTCCGCCTTTGCAATCTTTTTTAATATTTCTGCTTGCAGGTACCTGTTTTGGGTTTGCATGCATTGAGGCTTTAGCAGGCATGGGGTCTTGTGCAGGCATCAAAACAGATGTCGTGTCAGTATTCGCCTCACTTCGCTGGAGGTCTTTGTTATGCACACACTCTCATCGAGTACCCAACAATGGCGTATTCTCCGTCACCATATCGTCTTGATTCATCCTGCAAGAGAATAGAAAGGTAAATCTATAACTAAACAATCAAAAATAGACTAGCAAAGTTACAGAAAGACATCTCTAGAAGGAAACAAAAGATAGACATGTTAGAACTAATAGTACTTACATCTAGAGTGAAAATATGACTGCAACCAACAAGATCAACACTGCAAATCATGCATGAGCTGCGACATTCACCGTTTTATACAACAGTGTACGATAACTTGGAGCAAAATAGACGCCGTCCACCCAGAGCCCGCTACTCTGCCAGATGTACGATAACAAAACGAAATCAAAACGAAACATGTACGGCAATTACGTCACTCGCGTCTTGTGGGGGAGTTAGGGGTGGGTGGGTGTGGGAGTCATATAAGACCGGCACTGCTGAGGCGATGGATACACACGCCCGTCGTTCTTCGCTTCGCCTGGACCTCCTCCTCCGCCATGGCCCGCTCATAGCCCCGACCACAGCCTCACGTCATCCGACCCCGTGATCCATTACAGCCTCGCCTCGTCCGACCCCGTTATCCATTACAGCCTCGCGTCCGACCCCGTGATCAAGCTCATCTGCTTGAAGTACTTCACCAACATGGAGGTTTTCCGAATGGAAAATTCTATTGTTTCATGGAGTGGGAACATAAAGCGATTCTCATTCGTCGAGGGTGAAAATTTCATGTCGGTGACACTCACAATATTTAAAGTTATCTTAAACATTTCGAAGATGAAATTGGATTTTTTATATTGATCCGTTAGGAGACCAGCAGTGTAGATTTACTTTGTAGTCAAAAGGGTTGTACGTTGATGTTTTTAAACTCACAGTCGTCTCGTCTCAGATATGAAATCCTTCTTTGCCCAGACTTCATTGCAAGTTTTCTAACATAAGAATACTCAATCCAGGATATGATACAAGATCCCTCATACCCTAACCTCCGAACCTCGTGAATTTAAACGCACATTGGAACCAGCTGAAAAAGAATCACGACCTGATCTTAAATATGAAATGGTAGATTCCTTGACCATTACCTTCTACTCCAAGGCCCAACCACATGACAAGACGACCCAAACGCTGGAGACATCAAATTTCTAAAGCGGACCACAAGATCAAGACAGCATGACGCAAACATTCGATGTACCACACAAATCCTACTTTGGAGGATCACAAAACACCTTAGGGTCCTTCCCCTCAGCTTCTGAAGACGTTGCAGAAAGTCCGAACCGTGGTTTATTTATGTAAATTAATCCATCCTTTATTATAGGATTTAAAAAAATTGTATAAAAATCGAATAATTTATTCAATATATATCATAAAAATTATTTTGTATATATATACTGACCTTTGTGATGCATCATGCCCGACTTTGTAAAAGTCAGTTTCTGTGGTCGATGTCTGTTGCTGGTTATTTCCATAGTATCAAGTTTGAACCAATTGTGTTGTGGGTGATGACCGATCCAAGATTGTTTGGGGTGCCAGGCTGGTCCCCAACACGGATACTACCACTGATTATGTTGCCCGTTCCAAAGTTGTCTCTGGCACACATGAAACTGACATTGCTGGGGGTTAATCTGCAGGTGCTGCGGATACCACATATCCTGACACTGATACTGCCACTGATTATGTTGCCTGTTCCAAGGTTGTCTCTGGCACACATGAAACTGACATTGCTGGGGATTCATCTGCAAGTGCTGCGGATACCACATATCCTGACCCTGATGTGATTGATGTCTGTGGGTGTTGGTAGATCGTATTTGCAACGCTACCCGATGGTGGTCCGGTATTGCCCAAACTGAAAACGGAGAAAAAAATAGGGCAATTTTAAAACTTTGTTTATTGTTTAAAAAAAATCACCCACAAAATAACCATATCAGCGCCTTCATTAAGCATGGGGGGCGTTTCCGTCAATCAGCCTCTGAAGGGAATATTCACGATATCTTGGTCTTGATCTAAATAATTAATCCAGGCGTGTTTTTTTTTTTATTTTTTAATTTCACACAAATAAAAAATAAAATAATCACTACATTCGATTAGCCAGCTTGGTATGTAAGAATAGGTTATTGATTAGAAAATATCGGTGTTACAACGAGTATGGGTGGGATTTTCGGTTGGGGTGAAGCTCTAATCGGTAAGCAAATCTGATCTTCTAAAAATACTAACGTCGGATCCATCGTAGGATCTAAATTATTATTCTCGTCAATAAATATATCAGACACGTCCAACCTAACCCCTTTTATTAAAGGATTCTCGAAGATGATGTTCATAATATCAGTCTTGATGTAAATATCGTTTATCACCTCATACACCTCGCGTTGTCTGTTATCTAAAGGAATATCAATTGAAGTTGAAGATATTACCGGGTGGATGACATCATCTCCAAACCTTACATCCTCTCCCTCTTCTATATAATTAGCTTGAGGGGAGTCGCCAGGAATGGGTACAATGGCACTCAAATCGAGCATCCTAAGTTGTGTCAAATCACCACGTTGAATTATTCCTCGTTCCAAAATATCACCGGTGTGATGTATTTCGAGTGTAGAATTGCTGTCGTGTGGGTGATCCCTATTTTGGCGAACGAAACTATCTTCAATTTCTGTGTGCATTGAATTTGCTAAAATATCGTTTGAAATTTGATCAGCGCTTTCATTAGGAATGGGGTCGTTTTCGTCAATCTGAGCCACTTGAGGGGAAATTCACTTAATAATATGACGCTATCTAGGTCATGATCTAAATAACTAATCCAGACGTTTGCGATCGAGTTACGCAGTGACAAGTTAGCTGGATCGCTAATCGATCCCAATAGATTCAGGGGCTAACAAAAGTGGTGAAATGAATATAAAGACCCCTCTGAGCAGAACGGCTCCCATGGATGATCATGACAAGCATTTGAACTTGTGCAGGGGTCGCATACCAAGGAATCTGCGACTCTAAAAAAATCTGCCCTCGCATGGCCCAGCCTAACGTCGAGTGCTCGTAGGCCAGGGACCATTCTACATCCTGAAAACCCAGCTTAATTAAAAACGTTAGGAAGTCTATATCTTGACACAGCGACAATTCATGGTTAGAGGCTGAAGGGGAATTCGATTCAAACCTTCGCTTTTTCGTTGCTGGGATAGTAACTTCCCCATCGTGTGTAGGTGCGGTCACAGATGCTTTGCCAGCAGCATTATCGCTTCCGTCGCTTATGACCGCATGGAGAGAGGCGCGAACGGGGGTGGCACTTGCGATATCAGCGGTGGCGCCATGAGGTATAGCGACCATGGTGGCGCCGGTGTCAGAACGCGGACGCTTCATGGGTCGAGTAGAGCCGCTCACCCGAGGACAATCTGTTGAAAAAAAAAGTTGAATTAGAACCCATAACATTGAATTCTAATAATCTGTTGAAATATAATTACGAGTGCATTCACAAAAGCACATGCACATACACCCCGCTTATATTCAGCAGAGAGGAGCCACTGGGTGCAACTTCCTCGTCCCTTGTAGCAGCAGAATCTGGCGAAGAATAAAATGAATTAGAAACCCCTGTACAAATTTATTTCTATCGACTTACTTCGTTGTAAAGATGAATAAGCATCAATTCCCAACAACGTATTCATACTCCTATATTGAGTTTCTGTTCTCATTGAAGATAAATATATATATTCAAACATAGACTTACCGGTGAAATAAGTATGAGATGGATGTGCGCTTCCCCTTTCAAGTCGCTCACGAGCTGCAGGTAGCTCGATTGAAGCCATACGCAGGCTATCGTCAGAACTTGCTAGTGAACAATCCATTATGGAGAGGAAAAATTCTGCACAAGAGACAAACATAGACATACAGCCGTTTCCCTCTAGTTAGGGGGGTGGCTGAGTTAGGCAGACACAGAGGAGGGAGGCGCCCAATCTCCCCGCCACGAGACCGCCGTGTCCCTGCCGAGGCTCGAACTCGCGACATGCAGCAACATAGGCTGACACTGCAGTCGGATACGCTAACCACTCGGCCACTGCACAAGAGAGAAAGGCGATATATATAAATTACGGCTCTATTGCATACATTCACGTAAGCCATTAACTTTTTTATAGTGTGGCATTGAAGATGACCATTTTGTCTCTTTACCCGATGTTAGAGTCATTGAACACCTAAATCTGTGACGTCATACACTGTACTGAAATATTGCCAGGTCATGACAAATCAACGCATGAGTGAAGAATTTGTGAGTAGACTCGCTCCCGTCGAATTAGATCCTCATTATATACTAAAATGAATAACAATTACCCTGGAAACTTTCAACTCGGTAGCAGTAACACGCTAGGTAACATATGCGAGCGCTGATCAGTTAGAATAAAAAATAAAATGTAAAGTACCCAGGGTTCTGATGTAGTTTGATTCAAAATATAATGTAGAGTGCCCAGGGTACCGATGCCATTTGATTCAAAATGTAATGTAAAGTGTCCAGGGTACCGATGTCATTTGACTACTTCGGTACAGATTGAACTAATGCCATTGCTAAAATCTATCAGAAAAATATAAACAAATCATCGTACACTGTACTGAAATAACCAAGGATTGCTTGCTCTGAGAAAAACGAGATTTAACCCTCCCGCATAGTAATTGAGTAACGCTTGGAGACCGTATATCTAATTGTTGACCGATGTAGAAAAAACAATCCAATCCACACTGAGCCGATAATTTACATCTTGAAAATACTTTTGAATGAATGATTCAGTCACCTATTTATTTCGGGGCTTTCTCCAGGTCCAATAGCTCATAACAGAGAAATTCCAATGTCGTGAGGTACAAACATACCAATATTTTGGATTGTTACATCTAATTCAGTGATTTTATTCCCACCGTTTCATGAAATTAAGCGAATTCGTATGATATTCAATCAAAACCGTATATCGCTAAACAAATAGCTAAATAAGATTCTCTAAAATAGATTAAGCAACATTGATACGCACCATATCCTTCGCGTTGCTGAACAATGTTATCTGAGTCAGGTCCTCCAGAAGTAACTAAATTTGATCACAAATGAAAATGATTATTACATTGTTCGATTAAAAAAAGAATCAGGGTATAGGCGAAAACAGCACTACTACCACATCGGGAGGGGTAGATTTTATCCATATGCGCCAGGAACAAACACTAAATGAATTTTATAAGCGCTTTAATAAAACATTAACCAGCATTGAGGACTAACAACCGAATAAGATGTAATTCCTTAATAGAATTTTCAATTGCATTGTTTAAATTACTAACAATCGGAATAAAACAGCACTACACGACATGATAACCCTACATACATAGCAATATCACTGTAACATACTCACCTTGGGGATAATGGAGACACGACTTCAATTCTTGTTCCTCACTTCAAAAGCTAGACCTTACTGATATCGGAAAGCCGAATGTATCCACCTTAAATACGACTTCATGGCTGGAGAGGTGTGACGTCATACCCATGCCACATCTGCTTTGTTTACCACGCTCTAAAAAATATGTACCTACCGTGAAGGCTCATGTGAAATAGACCGTAAAATAAATACGTAGATATTTAATTTACCCACCATGCATCTCATGGGCAAATCTGCACAGCGGATCTACAGAATATGATAAACACGAGACGTGAATAATTTACTAAGCTACCCCGTACAGATGCAATCTGACTAATAGGCATGGGACACGAGAGAAGAGCGACTTGAGAAAATGTCATTGAATGACATTGACGTATATTGGTTGGCCGCTTGCAAGCAGATTGGTTTCATTTCCAAAAGACTGCTCCTAATATGAAAAAAGAACGGTGCTTAAAACACTAAGAACGGGATAAACAAGACACGAGATGAATTTTCTATACTGCTCCGTACAGATGAAATCTCGCAGTTAGGCTAGCCGTTCAATGACACTGACGTATACAGGTTGGCAGTTTGTGACCACATTAGATACAGTATGAAAAACAACGACGCTTGAGACACAAATAATACCTTACGAGTACACTTTTGCGTGAAATGATGAGAGTACGTCCACATCATAAGGATATATCCTGTAAATTTTCCTAGTATGTAAATATTCCTTATATATAAATTCTCCTTTGTACCCATGCATCTATGTTATAAATAAATTATAAACTTGAACTTATTTGATTGTCCACCTAAATACGCATTAAAAAAACGGAAACTTACTGCAACCGACCCTAAACGTATGATAAATAGATTGATGTTCCAATATAACCATGTATCTATGTAATAAACAAATATAATCTTAAACTTGTTTCATTATCCACAGACATACGGTTATAAAAATACGTGAACGTATCTGCTCCTACTAATTGAATCTTAACGATGAGCCCTGACGAAACTCTGTAAATAACTATAGATACAACGGTGAAAAACGGATGGATTTAATCAAATATTATCGATTGTGCTATAAAATACCATGTATAAACTACGATCATCACTCATAGAGAAAAAGAGGTCAAAATCTACGAATGATAACGATCGAGAAAAGATATCTTATGACAACGGTAACAACATCGCGTACGAATACCATCGAGTACGAATACCAGCAATAAAAAACATGAAAATAACCAGGGCCTTTTCTTTCTGTCTTAGCCACCCCCTCCCTTATCCTCCTCCCTTATCCTCCCCCCTTCCTCCCCCGGGGGGGAAGGGGGGGGGGATACAACAAAAAAGTAATTAAAACGGCAGCAAAATTGATTAACTGGACCTACAAGTAATTAATAATTAAATTGTCCGAGTTAAATATGACTAAGTCGGACACACAATGTAATTAGATACTTCCTAACCATTACATTGTCCCAGGGCACGTTTCGCACCGTTATACACTACTCCTATGAACTCGAACGCTTTCCGATCGAAATGCCTAATGTCAGTTTTCCCTTTATAAGCCTATTTCAATTTGGTTTTCAGAGCCGTAAAATTTTAATATAGTCTGGTAAATAGGGGAGGAAGGAGATATTGGAAAGATGTTGCACTCGTTTTCCATAACAGAACTAAACAAAACACTGGCGTGAAACGGATTGTTATGATGCACTTTATTGCAAGGTACATCTTGCCTCCGTATATAACCAGTACAGCGTGCATTGTGACAGTTGACTAGTGATCACAGTGAACACCTTGCATTGTTCCATTCCAGAACAGCGTCCGGAATGCAACCATTCAAGTACAATCCTCCCTGCATGCAGAGACTGCAATCTTCCCTGCCCGCAGAGACTGCAATCCTCCCAAACCGAATAAACTGCAATCCTCCCTGCACGCGAAGACTGCAATCCTCCCAACTTGCAGAGGCTGCAATACTCCCAGCCTGCAGAGACTGCAATCCTCCATGCACGCGGAGACTGCAACCGTCCTAGCCCGCAGAGACTGCAATCCTCCCTGCCCGCAGAGACTGCAATCCTCCCTGCCCACAGAGACTGCAGTCATCCCTGCACGCAGAGATTGCAAACCTCCCAGATCACAGAGACTGCAATCCTCCCAACCAGCAAAAACTGCAATCTTACCTGCACGCAGAGACTGCAATCCTTCCAGCCCGCAGAGTCTGTAATCCTCCCTGCCCGCAGAAACTACAATACTCCATGACTGCAGAGACTGCAATCATCCCTGCCCACAGTGACTGCATTTGTCCCTGCCCGCAGAGACCAACCATCCCTGCCCACAGAGACTGTAATCGTCCCTGCCCGCAGATACTGTAATTCTCCCTGCCCGCAGAAACCGCAATCGTCCCTGCCACAGAGATTGCAATCCTCCCAACCCGCAGAGGCAGCAATCATTCCTGTCGCAGAGACTGCATTCCCTCTGAACGCAAAGACTGCAATCCTTCCTGCCAGCAGAGATTGGAATACACCATTATCGCAGAAACTGCAATCCTTGCTGCCCGCAGAGACTGCAATCTCTCAACGCAGAGACTGCAATAACCCCTATCCGCAAGGACTGCAATACTCCCTGCCCGCAGGAACTGCACTCCTCCTTTAACGCAGAGACTGCAATCCTCCTTGCCGCAGAGACTGCATTCCCTCTGAACGCAAAGACTACACTCCTCCCTGCCCGCAGAGACTGCAATTCTCCCTTCCGGCTGATACCGCGATCCTTCCTGTCCGCAGAGACTGCAATACTCCTAGCCCGCAGAGACTGCAATACTCCCTGACCACATGGGCTGCAATCCTCCTAACACGCTGAGACTGCAATCCTCCCTACCCGTAAAAACTGCAATTTTTTCTGCCCGCAGAGACTGCAATACTCCCTGCCCGCAGAGACTGCAATACTTCCTAGCCAGCCGGGACTGGAATCCTCTATTACGCAGAGACTTCAATCCTCTCTGCCCTCAGACTCCAATCCTCCCTGCCCACAGTGACTGCAATCGTATCTGCCCGTAAAAACTGTAATTCCCCCTGCACGCAGAGAATGCAATCCTCCCAGCCCGCTGAGAGAACAATGCTCTTTGCCCGGAGAGACTGTAATCCTTCCTGCCCGCAGAGACTGCAATTCTCCCTGCCCGCAGAGAACAATGCTCCCTGCCCGGAGAGACAGCAATTCTCCCTGCTCGCAGAGAATGCAATCCTCCCTGCCCGCTGAGACAACAATGCTCCCTGCCTGGAAAGACTGTAATCCTGCCTGCCCGTTGAGACTGCAATACTTCCTGCCTGCAGAGATTGCAATCCTTCCTGCCCAAAGAGACTGCAATCGTCCCTGCCAGGAGAGACATGGGCAGCATTAGTTCCCACCAACTGAAGGCCTGGCATTATACCCACGAGCGTGATTGGGTGCGGTTTATGCGGTCAATCAGGACTGGGAAATAGTCACTAATAGGATCATTTCCATCTGGAAACAAGGCGTGTTATTGCCTGCCGCTGGCAGCATTGACGTGAACACGCGGAGAACGGGGACTGAAGGATGTTTTTCATTGTATTAAACCACGACTAACGATTCTCGTCACATGGCAAATAACTGATAATTGCAATTGTCATTTAGTCAATCGAGACTGGTCTCATACCGTGATTTTATATACCCAATTCAAAATAATCTTCCCACTATCTATCTCTAACTGTGTGATTTCGTTGCAATAAGTTTAAGCATTGTTCCACAGCAAGGCATTCCAAATTCATCTCCTAGGTACCTGCAATAAAGTATCTCATTATTGGTTAACCGAACTTGCATTCAATGTGTATCGTTTCCATGAAGATGCTTCGCCAAACGACATATCGTGGCACGATATATGCACCGTTGACGGAATTCCATGCCAGACTGTAAGTTAACTCAGATATGATGTAGTTACATAAACTCTTGGTTTTACTGAGACGCAACCGATCCGGGATTTAGTAAATGTAGTTTCGGTCATGACTGAATATAAACACAATTTTTTTTCATGCAGGAGATATCTAAAAAGTTGCACGTAGGATCCTTTCCATTACATTGCCAGTTTTGCATGCCCATACCATTGAATCGGATTGAATATTATGCATCAATCTGGTTTCATGGAAACATTCAATACCTAATTCACTAGTTTAGGATAGATTTCAACTTTTTTTTTCCTCTGATTATCTATGTTTTTTGTTGTATGTGCATGATAATCAACGTTTAGTAAGTAACAATAGTGATTTAGAAAAAAATGTGGGACGTCGAGACGGGAGAGCAAGTTACAAACATTCGACTGACCCCTTTCTGTCCGGCCAGTTGAGAGAAAATGAATTAATATAGAAGAATTTACGCTACATAGCTGAGCAAAAAAACCGTGGACTCGAAGTAAGCAGAGCTCAAACATTCCCTCCACAATACTGTGTCATATAACTAGTTAAAAAAAGTCGCGTATGATTGCCGCATGCATCGATCTCACCAGACGTGATGTCCGAAAATTTGATATTTCCAGAAGCACAGAAAACAACCAATGTTGGGCTCCAAGAGAGATGTGAAGGTTGTACAAGACACACAGCTCATTCACCGTGCGTGCGACGGGAGTAGGGCATATTCCACCCAAACGCAATTTTTTGGGGGGTGCGGTAGAGAGCCCCCTCGGCAAAAGTTTGATGCGCTCCTGGATTCAGTACCGGGAAACGATTTTTTTTATTCGGCCAATGCAATTGTTAGGAAGTGTGTTATTTCTTAGTGTAACCGACTTGGTCACTGTATATCTCGGACATTATACTTGTAGGTTGAGACAATACTGTAGCTCTTGTGGTCAAGTTAATTTCTGTAGCTTCATAGAAGTAGAAGGTATAACGTCCAAACGCAATTTTTTGGGGGTTGCGGTAGAGGACCGCCTCTTCTTCGGCAAAAAGTTGGATGCGCTCCTGGATATAGTGAATCCAAACGCAAATGGTGGGTAGGGGGAGGGGATCAGACGCATAATTGAATCCAAACGCAAATAGTGGGTAGGGGGAGGGAATCAGGCGCAAAAGGGACGACAAAACACTTTTTTTTTATTCGGCCAATGTAATTGTTAGGAAGTATGTTATTTCTTAGTGCGACCGACTTAGTCGCTGTATATCTCGGACATTCTACTTGTAGGTCAAGACAATTGCTCATTTGGTTAAATTAATTACTGTAAGCGCATAGACCACCCGGGAGGAGGAATTGAGAGTGAATCGCTCCAATAAATCAATGACAATTAACGATTTTTATCTCGACGTGTGATCATAACGAGTTTTTGACAGATTGTTACTACGTATTGTAAAAACATAGTATATTTTGTGTTGGGATTTTTTAAATTGTTTGATCGCAAGAAAATGATGGTACATATTAGGACTGCTGTTACAGCAGGATACATTTGAATAGGTTACTTTTATTTCGTATTATATAGTTTCACAGACCCTCCTGTTATTTCAATTGTTATTACCCACACATTTTGTTAGGTATGACTCATTTGAATAGAAACTTTTACTGCTCAAACCTGATTTTTTAGGATATTCGATGTAGTTATGCAAGAAATGGTGGTCCATATTAGGACTGCTGTTAGTATAGGAAAAATTTGATTGGAAGTTTTTATAACGAATCTATTTAGTTTTCATTGATTATTACCCTTATTTAATGATATATATTCGATGTTGTTACTGTTGGGTATTGTAGATTTTTACATCTTTCTCTTTATTAGTGACTTCAAATAGCTGCAGTTTCATTCACGTATTTTCAGATGCATGTTTTCTGTAGACAATGAAACAAGTTTGATTTATACGTATTTATTTATGGGTAAATATACATATTCATGATATTAGGAACAATTTTTCATTATGATAACTCCATATTAGGTCTGGGGTTACAGTGATATGCGTTCACGCATGTTCGTGACAAAATTATAGTTGGACAATCAAACATGTTCATTTATCTATAT
>SDVV010005517.1:0-19157 GCA_016164225.1 Gammarus roeselii | reverse complement strand
TTTATATATATGTATGTATTTGCTTTCATAGTTTTCTGCTGGGTTGTATTTGTTCTTTAGGTTTACATGCGAGTGGCTTTGGGCTTGTTCTCTGGAAGCCAATGGTGCGCATCCCTTCGAGCATCTTCCCGTTGTTGTTCTGCGGAATCTTTGTAGGTACTGGCGCGCATGGCTGTGCTGTCCTCTTCTGGCTAGGTGCACATGACGACTGGGTATGCTGAGCTCTTAAGGGGGCTGCAAAGGTAAGAATCAAAGGTAAGAATACGTAGCTAAACAATCAGATCATCGTTTTAGTGCATTCATATTCATATAACATAGTACTTTGTGATTTGGATAAACAACCCCGCCGCCATCGCTACTTTATTTTCACACTTCGTAGAAGCCGGATGTTTAGGGGAAGCGATTAGCTATAAGCGATAGGTGAGGCCAGTGAGTAGGCTTTATAGGTTGCAAGGGTGATTTAAGGAAACTTGTCGAGTAAGTGTATCTTTCATGCAGATAGGCACTTGGTGGCAACAAGGGCACGGTGGCGCAAACGGTCCTACGTTTGCGTTCATTAGATGGTTATGAGTTAACCATGCGTGTCCTGTGCACATGCGTTTGATGAATATTTGGTCCCTCTTAATGAAAAACTTGGCTTCCCATTGTCCAACAAATTCGCTTCGTTACCACTTATTATTTAATTGGGATGTTATGGGAGAGTTGAAGATAGAAAACCAATCTTGGTAGTGTATGGTGATCAATTGTTCGTGATGGGTGGACGCCAGTCTAGCAAGGGAAGCTACCGTTGTTTTGCCCTTTATTCCCGCGTGACTCACGATCCAACAGAATTCGACCGCTTGACATGCCTCGGACATCGTAAAGAGGTCATGTGGTATTTTACGTAGAGCGGGGTGTGAATAATGCACAGCTTTAAGCAGAGAGAGGGGAATCAGACTGTCTGAGAAGATGACGTACTTAGAAGGTGATTATTTTTTACTTATTGCGATGGCTAATTCGAGTGCGTATAACTCTGCAGAGAAAACAGAGGCTTCTTGTACAGTGGCGCCGAACGTGTGGCTACCCCACAGCTCCTACTACGGCGACGGTTTTGAAACAGTCAATGTTTACCTGGCGGAAATCCGGATGCAATTGCTCGAGCAGTCTCGAAAGTTCTCGGCAGTACATATCGGTTGGAGTCGTTACTTTAGGGTATGTTTGTAGATCTAGGATGGCAGGGCGTTGGGTTGATCCTCCACGTAGGTGTGCTGATTATAACAATTCGTTAAAAAAATGAAGACGTGACAGCCTTACCAGTGCGCTCATCAGCTTGCTCCCGCGTAGGGAAAATGACGGGAAGATATTTATTATATTTTCGCTGATCACAAAATGTTGATGTGCTTGAGTTGGGTGGTTGATTCGACTCCTAATCCTGAAGTTATATAGAAGTAAGAGGTCATCTCGACGAAGACGAAGTTCATCAGCTATTACGTTCAAGGATTCGATGCGGGTGGAGTAGTAAGTATTGTTTGCAATGGTCGATAGGGGATCGAGAGTCGTTTTGGCACCTGAATTGTTATCAAGAGCTCCATTATTAAGCATGAATGTACACATGTTATGTTCAACAACTTGCATGTGTCCAGATCGGCACCAAATTTCAAGGATGTTACAGAAAGGATAATTTCCGTCAACCCACGGCAGAAGATTTGCAGGGATGCAATATGAGGTGGGCACCTGAGTTTAAGGTCTCACACGAGACCCAGACTCTCGATGGAGTCCTCGTATAATAGATGTAATGTGAAACGTTAGGGCTGGTTTTAAATGTAGTGTCAGGGATGAGAGTGAAGAGCGTGCGTTGTTTTAGATGGCGAAAATCTGAATCCGTTCAAGGAAGCCGAGAAGTTCTCACTTGGTTTATTCAAAGCCTTCTGGAGTTCATGTTGAATTGTTAAATGGCAAGGGTGTTTGTAGCTTAATGGGAACTCGTCAACAAAAGCGAAAAAAGCATGATATCTGGGAGCTGATCTAATTTAAGGACAAAACAGTGACACTGAGGACGCTCCCCTGAGGGTCGCCCATTTCCTTAATAATGTGGTGAAAATGTCACAGAACTGGACCCTAAAGGTTCGATTTTGCCGAATGGACAAGACGAGTGAGAAGGCCTCTTAGGCCTGTACAGTGAAGATTTCTCATAACGTCATATTTCCAGATGGTGTCATGTGCATTTTCAACGTCGAAAAAAATGGGAGCCTGTTCCCCCACGAACGAAAGACAGCCCGTCGAATGTCTGAGTTTGGTCGTACAAAATAACATGTCGTCGTGGTGTGGCACTTGCGGCACAGCACTGGATGTTGTTGAGGTCTCCATGCATTTCGAGGTCGTCGATCTTTCCACTGTCTTACAAAGGACGCTGGTAAGGGCAATAGTTACGTGGTCACTGTAACCACTGCTCTAGTAAGGTTTCGGCATGATCATTTCCCGGCAGATGTCAAGGAAAAATAAATTAAGTATATACATTCTGTTGAGCACCGACTCAAGAGCACCTTCAGGGAGATGTTTGATCATTTTGATGTACACCCGGGCCGGCTCAGGTGAGGTTTCACGAGTGTGGTCTATGGCATACTGTAGTTCGTGGATAGAGAATGGTTTTATGTAGAATTCTTCATTTGTGGGAGTAAAGTCAACATGCTAACTTTTCTCTTAATGTATTTTCTTGTTGGAAAGTAGCCGTGTAATTTGTGGATTGGGACACCTGGCTGAAAGTTTGTGCATATTCATCAGCTATTTGCGTATAGAGTAAATTGTACATGCTTCTAAAAAAATGAGGATAGGTAGCTTGGGTCGTCCCTAAATACGTCTGATTTTCCCTGCACTTGGTTGAACGGTGTTGCTTTCTCCGCACCTGGTTGAGGGGGGTGTTCCGGTTGATGGTCTTGCTTTCTTCGCACTTGGTTGAGGGGGGTGTCCCGGTTGATGGTCTTGCTTTCTCCGCACTTGGTTAAGGAGGGTGTTCCGGTTGATGGTCTTGTTTTCTCCGCACTTGGTTGAGAGTGGTGTCCCGGTTGATGGTCTTGCTTTCTCCGCACTTGGTTGAGGGGGGTGTTCCGGTTGATGGTCTTGCTTTCTCCGCACTTGGTTGAGAGTGGTGTCCCGGTTGATGGTCTTGCTTTCTCCGCACTTGGTTGACAGTGGTGTCCCGGTTGATGGTCTTGTTTTCTCCGCACTTGGTTGCGAGTGGTGTCCTGGTTGATGGTCTTGCTTTCTCCGCACTTGGTTGAGGGGGGTGTTCCGGTTGATGGTCTTGTTTCTCCGCACTTGGTTGAGAGTGGTGTCCCGGTTGAGGGTCTTGCTTTCTCCGCACTTGGTTGAGGAGGGTGTTCCGGTTGATGGTCTTGTTTTCTCCCCACTTGGTTGGGAGTGGTGTCCCGGTTGATGGTCTTGCTTTCTCCGCACTTGGTTTAGGGGGGTGTTCCGGTTGATGGTCTTGCTTTCTCCGCACTTGGTTGAGAGTGGTGTCCCGGTTGATGGTCTTGCTTTCTCCGCACTTGATTGAGGAGGGTGTCCCGGTTGATGGTCTTGCTTTCTCCGCACTTGGTTGAGGGGGGTGTTCCGGTTGATGGTCTTGCTTTCTCCGCACTTGGTTGATAGTGGTGTCCCGGTTGATGGTCTTATTTTCTCCGCACTTGGTTGAGAGTGGTGTCCCGGTTGATGGCCTTGCTTTCTCCGCACTTGGTTGAGGAGGGTGTTCCGGTTGATGGTCTTGTTTTCTCCGCACTTGGTTGATAGTGGTGTCCCGGTTGATGGTCTTGCTTTCTCCGCACTTGGTTGATAGTGGTGTCCCGGTTGATGGTCTTGTTTTCTCCGCACTTGGTTGAGAGTGGTGTCCCGGTTGATGGTCTTGCTTTCTCCGCACTTGGTTGCGAGTGGTGTCCCGGTTAATAGTGTTGTTATCCCCGCGCTCGGTTGAAATGGGTATTCCGGTTGATGGTGTTGTTTTCCCTACACTAGGTTGATGTGTCGTTTTCCCCGCACACGGTTGCCGGGAGTGTTCCGTTTGATGGTGTTGTTTTCCTCGCACTTGGTTTAGGAGGGCGTTCCGGTTGATGGTGCTTATTGGGTCCGGCTTCCTCTTTTGTTCTACAAGGTACATTAGATTAGGGTGCCAAGGCTTTCTAGGGCACTGTAGTCAATGTCCTTCTGGCACCGAACGTCTGCTCTACATGGTAGTAAGTAGGGAATGCTGAGGGATGCATTGTTCCATCAGATTTCATTAACCCGGGAGCGTGCGCGATAGTACACAGCATGCAGCCTGTCACGCCGTTTTGCCTCTTCTTCCACCTCTTGGCATCGCTACGGTTTGAAATCAAATTGAGGGGAATATGGAGCGGCTGCTGCCCTTGAATTTGGCCGTAAAGTGACTGACAAGCTCATGTTTTGGAATGTCGTCGGGGTTATCATCCATATCGTACAACGGCGATTTATGTTGAATATTCCACCCAACTGGCTCTTGGGTAGTTGAATCGAAGTTCTCGTGCAGATTGATTGTTAGGTTGATTGGAGGGAAGGATTATGGTCACTCATCTATGAAGGCAGTACATCCAAAACAAGTTGGGGCGCCAATTTGGGGGGAGGGAGGTAACATATTGAAAGGTATACAGCGGTTTCGCTTACGAGAGTGATGCTGGTGGTTAGTCCGCTATTGGAAGAAGAAGGTCGAACCAAGAATAGTAACTAGCCTTTATTTTCATTCTCAAGTTCCTGGCAGTTGCCCTAAAGTACTGTGTTGTTCACATCAAACGTGATTTACGTTCAGACGTTGACAGTTGTTGTTGCTCAGCCCCAACTACTCCTGCATTAGAGGAGCCACAGCCGGCGAACAGCCCAAAGCATGGGAACCCACTAACACGTGCATGTTGGGAATGTTTCATCGAGTGCAGGCTCTTCTATTAGACCTGCACTCATGAGGAAGACGATGCTGTCTCGCGGGGGGCGTTCCCATAGATCGTGCATCAACGTGATATTACGATTGAGCCTGCCGGGTGTGACGACTGGGTACAGAAGAAGAAGAAAGGGCAGGTTCATCATGGGCTGAAGAACATCTCAGATTATTGACATCACACTTTTTGTTTAGGGGATTGGGTGAGGGGGCAGAGGTTTCTCGGGTCCCAGAAGAGCCCAATGGGTTCCGGAGAGTAACTCAAGTCCCCGGAACCCCCGAGCTCCCCGGGTCCCCTCGTCTCAGCTCATCTCGGCTGGTCTCGACTCATTTCGACCAGTCTCGACTCGTCACGCCCAAGTCGACTTGTCTCGACATGTTTCGACTGATCTCGACGTACTTCGACCAGCCTTGACGCGACTCTCCCTCTCTGCGCCGGAAATCCTGTGGACTGTAACAACTAATTTTTAAACTCAAGCATTTTAGGGTGGGAGCGGTGCGGAGGGTGTGCATAGATCCCTTGGGTCTCAAAAGATTTGATCTTATTCTCATTTCCACCAGAGCCTTACCGCGAATCATAATAGGCTCCTCCGTAGGACTCAGATCATGGATTCCAGAAGGTTCGCACGCCTCAGTGGGCGAGAAAAAAAAAACACTGTTAAAGTAAGAATAAGTTGAACATTTTAGCAATCACAGATGCACGCTGTTGCGCACAAGAAAAACGCATAGACGAAACGGTTCTCCGCTTCCAATCATTTAGAACTTCAAGAGTAATGTGTGCGTACAGGTAGCATCGTCGAGAATGGTACAAGGTTTACGGCTATACAGACAAAGTCAGCTCCGACAGCAACGCAACACGACCTAGAACGCTACGCGGTCTAGGTCGATTATAGTACACTACATTTATTCAGGTAAGACTCAGACGAAACGAATCCTCGCCTCCAATCATTTAGAACTTCAAGAGTAACATGTACACACGCTAGTGCGCACAGGTATCGTCGTTGAGACTGGTACAACGTTTACGGCTACACGAACAAAGTCAGCTCCGACAGCAACGCAACAGATTGTTTACAGCTACGTGGTCTAGTTTAGTAGGGGTACAATTTATTTATTAAGGTAAGATAAAGACTCAGACAAAACGAATCTCCGCCTCCAACCACTCAGAACTCAAAGAGTAATCTGCACGAGCTAGTGCGCACAGATAGTATCGTCAAAATTGGTACAAGGTCTATGGCTTCACGGATTAGATCAACCCCAACCGCAACGCGTCACAAGGTTTTATATCTACGCAATCCAGGTCAAACCCAGAAACTGCACATGTTTCGTGCGCGAGCGAGCACAGACTGAAAGAAAAACACCCATTCACAAAATCTCAAACAGGAACTCCCGCACAAATACACCAGCATTATAATAGACGACAAAATTGTGGATCGTGAAGAAGAAAGTAAGGGCAGGTTCGTCATGGGCAGAAAAATTATTCAGATTATTGATTTCGCACTTAGTGTTCAAGGGGATAGAGTGAGGGATACATAGGTCCCTTGGGTCCCGATAGAGTCCGACGAATCCCGGAGGGTAACCCAAGTCCCAGAGCTTACCCGGGTCCTTCGTCTCAGCTCATCTCGGCTTGTCTCGAATCATTTCGGCCAGTCTCGACTCGCCTCAACATGTTTCGACAGATCTCGACGCATCTCGATCAGCCTCGACACGACCCTCGCCCTCTGTGCCAGTAATCCGCTGACTGCAATATTTATTTGTTCTACTCAAGCATTTTAAGTATATACATTTTTCTATGTATGGGTTTTACAGCGGGTGCCAAAGTTTTTCAAGTGTGTCCCAAAGGGCCCCGGAAGGGTCCAAGTGGGTCCCCCAAAATCCTCCTGGTCTTCCAAGTCCACCGGGTTCCCGAAACCCCTGGGTCCCTCGAGACCCGCGGGTCCCACGAGTACCCCCCATTCCCGGGTCACCTAGTCTCAACCAGCTTCGGTTCGTCTCGACTCGTCGCCTCGCCAGTCGACTCACCTCGACTTGCCTCGTCTTCTCCACGCACAGTGCCATTCAAGACTTCCAGTCTCTAAAATCACCATCAACATTATTTCACCATTTAGCCATCAAAACGCCTAGCTGTGCTCGGACATTTATTAGGCGCCCGGGAGAGCGCAAATTCTCCCACCGTAGGCTGCACTAGACTAACTAACACACCGCATAGTACACCCAGGGCCCCTGCGGGCGTCTAACGATACATAATTATATAATTAATCCAAAATTGATCACCATGAAAAAAAGGGCACAGATAAATAATAGAGCCCACGAAATAAGAACTAATAAAATACTAAAAGTGTTAATGATCTATAAAATGAATAGTCATCCATCCACCCCAAATCCCAAAAGAGCCCGATGAGCCCCGGAGGGTAACCTAAGTCTTTTGGGTCCCCCGAGCTCCACGGCTCCCTCGAGTCCCCTCGTCTCAGCTCATCTCGGCTCGGCTCGAATCATTTCGGCCAGTCTCGGTTCGTCGCACCCAACTCAACTTGCCTCAACATATTTAGACTGATCCCGACACACCTCGACCAGCTCGATGCGGCTCTCCTCTGAGTCAGCAATGCTGTGGACTGTAATAACTATTTCCTCTACTCAAGCACTCCACATATATACATTCCTCTGTGTATGGGTTTTACAGCGTGGGGAGGAGGGAGCAGAGGTTCCAGGATTTAGAGAGGCCTCAAGAGGGTCCCCCAGTGTCTCAAGAAGGTCCCAAAGGGTCACAAGGGTGTCACAAAGGGACCCAGAGGGTCCAAGTTGGTCCCCCCCCATCCACCTGGTCTTCCAAGTTCCCCGGGTTACCGAAACCCGGGTGCCCGGAGTCCCGCGAGTCTCACGAGTAGCCCTCATTCCCTGGGTCACCTAGGCTCAAACTGCCTCGATATAAAATAAACAATGCAAAATTTATCACCATGAAAAAAGGGCCGAGATAAATAAGAGAGCCTATGAAAGAATAAATACTAAAATAAAGTGTTATTAATCTTTGAACTGAATAATCCTCCATCCACCCCAATTTGTTATGTCTAGTTCACATATTCATAATCTATCTCTCCCCTTTTCTAGATCACCGTCCTTTTCTAGATCACCGTCCACCAGTCCTACATTGTTTCCTCTATCGAGTGGATAATAATAGCCAAATTGCTATCTTACTTTCATGCTACCTTTCAATACAACTCTTCTCCGTTGTCTCATTTTTTTTTCTTGCTGTTCTTATGCGTGAGGCTCAGATTAACTGCACCGAGTCGTTAGAGCGAGTTAATAATGCTAATATCATTCTTCACTAAATGCGTCTGTTAGATGCTGACATTCAGTTATTCGTGTCATCAGTTACAGTTACAACAGCCAATCGTGACGTAGTTGCTGACGTCACGAGACCAGCAAGGTCAGACCGCGGCGCGGGCAATCGTCAGTGTGAATTCAGCCGAGATGGAGGAAGGGTCTCTCGTTTAAAACACTGTGGTGCCACCATTGTTTAGTACCTCCTCCAAGTTGAGCATTGCTCTTTTTGCAGTGAACAGCTTTGAACCTGCGTCGGTATCAGCTGAACTCCACACAATTGTGTGTCAAGGTCAAAGCCTCGATGGCATACAGGCATGGGGTAAAGACCCAGTGACGCGACCCCTTTCTACCGGTTAAGCTCTTGCACTAGGCCTTTTGACTAGACCTCTTTGTAGCGGTTCACCTCTTGTATCGGTTCACATCTACTTGTTAAGAGTGCGACGATAGACATCATAGCAAAGTCCCTGGCCAGTGTTGGGCCGACTTCGTTAACGACATTACAGCGTTGCTGATTCTGACTTAGCTCAATAATAGCATTCACGGCAACCGCCGCATGGGGAGACTGGTTGGGATATCCCGGTGAGTGTTGTCCTCAAGTGACCTACATCATTATCGTACCTTTATCCTTCACTATTGCCCCGAAGGGGGAACCCCGAGATATCAGCATTCATAGCTGCACTTCTTTGGGAGTCTACCTCTGAGGCGGCACGTGTGATATTAACTGTCTTGCTAGTCATGAGTTGTACTCTCACCGACGTACCCTCTTTTATATCCTGCTGTGTTTGAATTCAGTGGGGGGGAACCACCCAGCTGACAAGGTTTAGATCCCTTATAGTACGTCCGGTGCTTTTCCATCAGTAGGCTGGATGCGGTTAGACTGTTGAGACACAGCTGTCCAGAGTAATGTCAGCCCAATCGCGCTCACGGCAGTCGTAGCTCAAATAGAGAAGGAGCCCCTGAAACCTCCTTTCGAATCGTAGGCGCACTCCTGCACTTCTTGTCTGGTTGTTTTCGAATAGTAGTAGCCCGAGGTGTTAATATCGTACAAACTCGACCCCACGTTTATTAGTAATTAGGTGTAGGTGTCGAGCACACGCACTGCTTGCAACCGCGTCGCCTCTCTGCATGACATTGCACGGGTGCATTCCATGCGATTGTAGAGACGCTGTTACAGTGCGAGGATCTCATGTATGAGATCATCATTTCCAGTCTCTTCTTAATTTCACCCTCAGCATGTGCTAAGGAAGGTGCACTGCCCATGACACCTTAAGGACTACTGCCGAGTCAGACCATTCCTTGCTGCACCCGAAGAAGTGCTGGGACCACATTAGGAGTTACAGTACCTCCTGATGCAGCCGTGCCTAACCTTGATATTTGCAGCACTAAGGACATCAATTCAGAGTATAGTAAACCCAATCACTCTAAGCTGAACTATGCTATCACTATCAGATTACAAACATTGTTCCCTTAGTGAAAATTGAACACAGATGAATTGAATATACGGTGTGGTTAGTAAAAAATGTCATCTCTCCTGCCTGCTTGAAATAAATGAAAACTCATGCATGTTTCATGAACTAACTCATACAACTGTAAGATAATTTTCTGTTGCTACTATAAATAGATATTGTTTCGGATCGGTTTTTATTTCATCTACAGCGCGATCCAAAGGACAATTGAAACTGGTTTAATTGAAAGTAGTTCTATGTCTTGGTAAGTAGTTACACATAAGCATGAGCAGGGCTAACCTTAGGCACCAGCTTGACTCCGGCATAGGTCTGCAGAACGAGCAGACCGTCGGCATAAGCTTTGATGGTAAACAGCACATCCAGCAAAAGGTTGATGTCTTCGTGGGAGACGTGGGCGGGGTATCGCAAGAAGGCCGTTTCAAGAGCCTGACGGGCTCCACTGTAGTTCTGCTGGCTGAAATGAAGCTTGGCGATCTCCTTCGCTAATTTCAGACCACCCTGCAGCCACCAAATATTACTTCTAATTAGTTGACACACGTTCTTTAACAACGTTATAACATTTGCTACCTCGATTCTCTCGCTAAAAAGCTATTTATCTGTAATGAGTAAGAGCCATATGGTTTTGCATTGCGCTACTGCTTTTTATTAGACAGAATCCTGAAGAGAAAACATTACGGAGACGTTTTTATGAGAGAATCTTGATAACATCTGTTGAACGTAATTTTCAGACCGATTAAGACCTTCGTGTCTTTTAACCTTACTCGGGAATTTCGAAACTTTCAAGATTCTCGACTGTTCCCGTGATTTAGGTAAAAAAAATGTCTGCTCGACGCTAAATGTCTGGTAAATACAGCGTGGCGTCTAACACACTTCGCGGTCTAAATGTCTGCTAGGTACCGTGCGGTGTCTCCCGCGCTTAGCTGTCTGCCGGCTGAACTTCGAACCACCTCCTTTTCTATATGAGCAAAGGTTTGGCTACCCCTTTACTTACGAGGGCTAGCGAAGTTGCTTTCCGTAAGGAGACGTTGGTGCGTGGTCAAGATAGCAGGGGAAGGAGGCTCTTATACAGATACAGACACTAGGCCGAATCCCCCAGAAAGGGGGGTGGCCGACGGCAAGGCGCACCTCACACTCTCACACAACTTGGCCCTTTTGTGCTAGAGGGTCCGGCCGGTAACCCCGCAACATACACTCTGGGTCACGAGTGCAGTCCAAGGATCCGTTGTCAGCAGCAGGGCGCGACAGTTCTAACTGGTTTACCCCCGCCGCGTCATAATAGCCGAGCCCCCCCCTACCCACGACCATCCCAACAACGGGGTGGCAAGGGCGGGAAAGCACATCAGAGCAGCACCAAAATCATCCATTCACAACCATTCTCCACTCACGCCTGTTCATCGCACGTTCTCGCTACTTCCACATTCATGTCTCTCCTTCCCAACGCCTGCTTCACACCATCCATCCACCCAAACTTCGGTCTACCTCTAGGCCTGCGACACACTTTTCATCAATCTCCCTTCATCTATCCTCCTCCATGTGCCCGAACCATCTCAGAACACGCGAATCCACTCTGTCCTTCACCATCCCTGTTCTGATTCAAACCAAGTCGTTGGTGATCCGGTCTCTCAGCGTTACTCCTGCCATGCTCTTCAAACATTTCCTCTCGAAACATTCAACCTTCTTCTCTCCTTTGCTCTCACGCCCCCCAAGTCTCAGCTCCGTAGAGCACAGTTGGGACATCAACACCCTCATACAGCTCTCTCTTTGCTTCGATCTTAAACATCCTACAGCTCATTACACTCTTCAGTGCACCCAACACTTTACACTCCTCCTTCACTCGCGCCTTCACTTCAGTTTCCACTAGTTCAGTTATCTCCACATGGGAGCCCAGATACCTAAAACACTGAACTGCCTCCATGAGCTCTCCATTTAGAGGGACATTAATTTTGCTCGCATCGACAGTCCTCTTACCCACGTTCACTCGAAGCTTCCTCCTCTCACACACTCTGCCAAACTCAGTCACAAGCCCACATAGCTTCTCCTCTGAATCCGCAACCAGGGCCGTATCATCAGCAAATAGCAACTGGCTCAACTGCCAACTCCACCCATTCGCTTCAAACAGTTCCAAGCCACGACCCAGCACACTCACGTTCACCTCCCTAACCACTCCATCCATATAGAGGTTGAACAGCCAGGAAGACATCACGCAACCTTGTCTCAGTCCCGCTTTCACTGTGAACCTATCACTCACCTCGCTTTCTACTCTGACACATGCTCGGCTGCCAACACAGAAACTCTGCACCGTTTTCAACAGATGTCCGCCCACTCCATACAAACGCAACACCCTCCACAGCGCTTCCCTGTCAATCCTGTCGTATGCCTTTTCTTTTGGCAAGGTACTTCTCACAGACCTGTCTCACTGCAAAAATTTGATCGGTACATCCTCTACCACTCCTAAAGCCACACTATTCCTTTCCAATTACGCAGTCCGTACAGTCTCTAATCCTCTTGATCAGCACTCTCCCGTACAACTTACCAACCACACATAACAGACTGATACCTCTCGAGTTGCAGCATTTTTTTTTTATCTCCATTGCCCTTATATAGAGGAACGATGCAGGCACTGCGCCACTCAATCGGTACCACGCCTGTCACAGAACACAAGTTCAGTAACTTCACCAACCATTCGACAATCGTTACTCCACCCTTCTTCAGGCACTCGGTCGCAACGCCATCCAAACCAGGAGCTGTCCCTGCTTTCATCACCTCCACCGCCTCCTGCACCTCTTCTCTGGTAATATATCCGCCACAAGTATTTCTCCCAAAACTGGTATCCGAGCACCACCACCTACGACAACAATGTCAGCCTCTCAGTCATCCTCGACATTCTCAACTCATCAAAATACTTGGCCCACCTCTTACGTATATCACCACTTTCCAACAACAACTGGCTGTTTTAATCTTTCACCACTTCCTCCTTTCCGGTCTCTCCCTTTCTCACCCTCTTCATTTCTTCCCAGAATATCTTTTTGTTCTCCTCAAAATTCAGGCACAACCGTCTGTCCCACCTGGCATCAGCGTCCCTTTTGGCTCTCCTTACCACCCGCTTCGCCTCGTTTCTCCTCTCTTTGTAGCTTCCATAAGCCACCACTGACTTCAATTGCAACCACTCATCAAACACTCCTTTTTTCCGTGCCACCGCCAGTTTGACCTCCTCGTTCCACCACTCGCAACCTTTCCTTCTGCAACCGCCCACACGGCGCGCACCACATACCTTTTTTGCACATCTCAGCAACGCATCCCTTGACGTCTCTCATTCTTCCTCCACATCTCTCAGGGACGAATGAATGATTGGTTAGCCCAACCCTCGCTTATATAGGAAAGGAGGGGGTTGGGGGTTCAGCCGGCAGACAGCTGAGCGCGGGAGGCACCGCACGGTACCTAGCAGACATTTAGACCGCCAGGCGTGAATTCCCGAGTGAGGCTAAAAGCCACACAGGTCAAAATCGGTCGAAAATGACGTTCAACGGAAGTTATCAAGATTCTCTCGTAAAAAAGTCTCTGTAATGTTTCATCTTCACGATTCATTCGAATAAAAAGCAGAAGCGCAATGCAAAATCATACGGCTCTTACGAGTAGAAGAGGAAGCTACAGTTAGCTGCCATTAGTAGGTGGCTGCAGCAGCTAATAAAATGAACAGTCAACTACATCGACCAACAAGCCAGCTATTTAGAATAGAAACATCAATAAAGGCTAAACGTATTCAGCACTTCAGAAACAATTTACGTTCTGAATCTAACATCTGATAATGTAGTTCACTTTTTTATGAGCATTTGCGTAGACATGATGCTTAGGAAATAATATGTCTTTATATGAACCATAGCATTTCAAGGTTTACGTAAACGCACTGATTTACTGGCGTTATTTAGTTTGACGAGTCTCACCTCAGCGTGCTTAGGCTTGAGAAACTTGAGCATGTAGGTGTAGCATTTTAGGGCCCTAGCAGGGTTGCCCATCCTCTCCAGCAGCTCACCTCTGGACCAGTGGTAAGATAGCGTCGTTGGAGACTGCTTGATGGCACGGCTGTAGCAGTACACAGCCTGCTCCAGTTCATCCTGCAGAAGATTGATGGAAGAATGCAGAGGTAGTGCGGCAAGATCAGAAGGCCAGTATCAGACTGAAATTAGCACATCTTAAAAAGGAAACGAAACATTGAGAAAATGATAAGAGATTATAAACGATACTTTCTAGAAACTGCCAGAGTGAGAAATGTGACTGCCATTCCAGCAGCAAAGTTTGTTTGATATCTATAGCTGTTACCAATGTTATTCAAGATATGCAGTCAATAAGCTGTTAGTGGGCTCTCCCGTCATTGAAAAACACACAGCACGTAGTCCCACCTGGTTTTTATAGCACCCGGCAAGCTCTATCCACTTGTCCGGTACCGGCGAGAGGAAAGCGGCCATCAGCTGGAACTGAAGAGACTTGTTCAGCATCCCGCGATCTTCGTAGATCATAGCAAGTGTCTGAGGAGAAAGGAGGGGACGAAAACCGCTAGCAACAATGCTGTGAGTGGAGATTATGACTTTTATAACTTTGTCAAGAACCAGTTTCGATGTAAAAAAAATCAATCGCTATAAAGAAAACATGAATTATACAATTAAACCATGAAAAAATTGCAAATAGTTCTTGTATACGTAGAAAAATACTTATTTTGTGAGTAGACCAATATTAGGGTGGCGTGAACGAGGTGTTAGGATTGGATTAGACATAAGTGGGGAGGTAGCGAGAGAGCGTGCAATGGGAACGTGGGATTGTGGAATAGTTGTGAACGGATGAGTTTGGACGCTGCCCTGATGTGCCTTCCGGCCCATGACATTTCGTTGAGATACGGGATGGTCGTGGGTGGAAGATGGAGTGAGGTCCGAGCTCAGTGTCAGCTGCAAGGCCCGAGTGTTAACTGGTTACCCAGTCAACACAACGGATTTAGTATGAATGACTGTGTTGCTCATTATGTAAACTTAATTAAAAATTCGGTTTCTCCAGGGACAGATACAGACACTAGGCCGAATACCCCGGGATGGGGGGAGGCCAACAGCGAGGCACACCACACACCCTTACACTCGCACAACTTAGCCCTTTTGCGCTCGAGGGTCCGCCCACAAACCTCACGACACATGCGATTGGTTCCGACTTCCTGGTCAGCAGCAGGGCCCGACAGCGTGACTGGTTTACGCCCGCCGCGTAATAATGACCGGGCCCCCCCACCCCCGGCCATCCCGTTCCTCAACGAGACGCCAAAGGCGGGAAAGCACATCAGGGCAGAGTCAAAAAGCAACCAATCACAACCATTCTCCACTCACGCCTATTCATTGCACGCTCTTCCGCTAACTCCACATTCAAGTCTCACCTTCTAAATGCCTGCTTCGCACCATCCATCCACCCAAATTTCGGTCTGCCTCAAGGCCTACGGCCCCTCGCCCACGCCTTCATCACCTTTTTTACCGATCTCAGAACACACAGATCCACTCTGTCCTCCAACTTCTTCACCATCCCCGTTCCGATTCAAATCACGTCGTTAGTGAACCTGTATCTCAGTGACACTCCAGTCATGCTCCTCAAACATTTCATCTCAAAAACATTCAACCTTTTCCTTTCCTCTGCTCTCACCCCCCAAGTCTCAGCTCTGTATAGCACAGTTGGGACAACGACACCCTCATACAATCCTCTACTTGCTTCCATCATCAACGTCCTGCAGCTCATTACACTCTTCAGTGCACCTATCATTTAACACTCCTTCTTCACTCGCGACTTCACTTCTGTTTCCACTAGTTCAGTCCTCTTCACATGGGAGGCCTAGTACTTAAAATACTGAACTCCTTCTAACAACTCGCCAATTGGGAGAACACTAATTCTGCTCGCATCAACAGACCTTGAGCATCTCATTACTTTACTTTAACCCACGTTCGCTCGAAGCTTCCTCTTCTCACACACTCTACCAAACTCAGACACTAGCTTACATAGCATCTCCTCTGAATCCGACACAAGCACAGTATCATCCACAAACGGCAACTGGCTCAACTGCCGACTCGGCCCATTCGCTTCCAACAGCTCCAAGCCACGACCCAGCACATCCGCGTTTGCCTCTGTGACCACTTCATCCGTGTAGAGATTGAGCAGCCAGGGAGACATCACGCAGTATTGTCTCAACCCCACTTTCACTGTGAACCAATCACTCACCTCGCTTGCCACTCTGACACATGCTCGGCTGTCAACATAGGAACTCTGCACCGCTTTCAACAGATTTTCGCCCACTCCATGCAAACGCAACACCCTCTACAGCGTTTCCCTGTCAATCCTCTCGTATGCCTTTTACAAATCCACGAAGGCCAAGAACACATCCTTTCCCTTTGCAAAGTACTTCTCTCAGACCTGTCTCACTGCAAAAATTTGATCGGCACACCCTCTAACTCTCCTAAAGCCACACTGTTTCTCTCCAACTGCGCAATCCGCACATTCTCTAATCCTTTTGATCAGCACTCTTCCATACAACTTATCGACCACACATAGCAAACTGATACCTCTTGAGTTGCAGCAATAACCTTTATCTCCTTTGCCCTTATACAGTTGGTCAATGCAGGCACGCGCCACTCAATCGATACCACGCCCGCCACAAAACTAACGTTCAGTAGCCTCACCAACTATTCGTCAATCGTTATTCCACCCTTTTTCAGGTACTCAATCGCAACGCTATCCAAACCAGAGGCATTCCTTTCATCACCTCCACCGCCTTTTGCACCTCTTCCCTAGTAATGTCCGCAACAAGTCTCTAGCCAAAAACCGGCATCCGCGCACTACCACACACAGCGGTAATGTTAACTTCTCTGGCATCCTCGACCTTAAACAATTCATCAAAATACTCGGCCACCCTTTTCTGCACACCACCATTTTCCGTTAACAGCTGGCCGTTTTTCATCTTTCACCACCTCCTCCTTTCCGGTCTTTCCCTTTTCCGACCTCCTAACCTCTTTCCAGAACATCATTTTGTTTTTCTCAAAATTCTGGCACAACGGTCCGCCCCATATGGATCAGCGTCCCATATGCACTTCTCACCACTCGAGTTACCTTCTTTCCTTTTCTCCTTATAGTTGTCATAGGCCACCATCGACCGCGCTTGCAATCACTCCTCAAACGCTCTCCTTTTCTGCGCCACCGCCGGTTTGACCTCCTCGTTCCACCACTCGCAGCCCTTCCGTCTGCACCCGCCCACACGACGCACACCACACGCATTTCTCGAACACCTCAACGAGGCATCTCTAAACGTCTTCCATTCTCCCTTCACATCTTGCAGGTCCAGCCCTCTCACGTTGTCATATTTCTCCCTCAACGCCCGCTGTAACTCCACGGCTCTGCTTTTCACATTTAGATCACTCCCTTTTACTACCTCTCTTACTCCTTCCATTCTTTTGTTCCATTCCAACTATGCTACACTCTTAATCTTCCTTCCAACAGCAGATGAGCAGACACTCCTCTACCCTCCCCTCTCAACACCCGCACATGCAACAGTCTCCCAACCAGTCTTCTCGAAATCTGCACAAAATCCATCAGCACTCTCTACCACTGCACCATGGGCCATCCTTACCAACGAGTAATTCTTCAACAGACTGTTTCCGACGACCAGCTCCTGCTCCATGCACAAACCTATAAGGTTTTCTCCACTGTCATCCCTATCAAGAACGCCATACCTCCCCATCACATTGTTCACTACTCCATTTCCAACTCTCGCATTATGGTACCCAGCACAACCACATTGAATTGACTTCCAAAACTTTCAATACACTCGCTCAGGTCAGTCCAAAATTGCTCCCAATCCTCCTCACGCCTTCGCCGTTACCAGGTTTGTAGGCACTCACAAGCCCCCATTTTTCTACACCTAACTTTACTTTACGCTGATGCCAGGTGGGGCAGACGGTGGTGCCATAATTTTGAGGAGAACAAAAAGATGTTCTGGAAAAAGGTGAAGAGGGTGAGAAAGGGAGAGACCGGAAAGGACAAAGTGGGGAAAGATGAAAACGGCCAGTTGTTGTTAGAAAATGGTAATGTACGGAAGAGGTGGGCCGAGTATTTTGATGAGTTGTTGAATGTCGAGGATGACAGAGAGGCTGACATTGTTGCTGTGGGTGGTGGTGCTCGGATGCCAGTTTTGGGAGAAAGACTTTTTGCGGACATTACCAGGAAAGAGGTACAGGAGGCGGTGGACGTGATGAAAGCAGGGAAAGCCCCTGGTCTGGATAGAGTTGCGACCGAGTGCCTGAAGAAGGGTGGAGTAACTATTTTCGAATGGTTGGTGAGGTTACTGAACTTGTGTTTTGCGGCAGGCGTGGTACCGAGTGAGTGGCGCAGTGCCTCCATTGTTCCGCTATATAAGGACAAAGGAGATAAAAATGAATGCTGCAACTCGAGAGGTATCAGTCTGTTATGTGTTGTTGGTAAGTTGTACGTGAGAGTGCTGATCAAAAAGATTAGAGACTGTACGGACTGCGCAATTGGAGAGGAACAGTGTGGCTTTAGGAGTGGTAGTGGGTGTACCGATCAGATTTTTGCTGTGAGACAGGTATGTGAGAAGTACCTTGCCAAAGGAAAGGATGTGTTCAGGGCCTTCATGGATCTGGAGAAGGCATACGACAGAATTGACAGGGAAGCGCTGTGGAGGGTGTTGCGTTTGCATGGAGTGGGCGGACATCTGTTGAAAGCAGTGCAGAGCTTCTATGCTGACAGCCGAGCATGTGTCAGAGTGGGGAGCGAGGTGAGTGATTGGTTCACAGTGAAAGTGGGACTGAGACAAGGCTGCGTGATGTCTCCCTGGCTGTTCAACCTCTATATGGATGGAGTGGTCAGTGAGGTGAACGGAGTCTGCTGGGTCGTGGCTTGGAACTGTTGGAAGCGAATGGGCAGAGTTGGCAGTCGAGCCAGTTGCTATTTGCTTTGCTAATGATACGGCCCTGGTTGCTGATTCGGAGGAGAAGCTATGTAGGCTAGTGTCTGAGTTTGGTAGAGTGTGTGAGAGGAGGAAGCTTCGAGTGAACGTGGGTAAGAGTAAAGCAATGAGATGCTCGAGGACGGTCGATGCGAGCAAAATTAGTGTCACCCTAAATGGAGAGCTCTTGGAGGAAGTTGTGTTTTAAGTATCTGGGCTCCCATGTGGAGAAAACTGAACTAGTGGAAACTGAAGTGAAGGCGCGAGTGAAGGAGGGATGTTAAGTGTTGGGTGCACTAAAGAGTGTAATGAGCTGTAGGACGCTGGGGATGGAAGCAAAGAGAGGGCTGTATGAGGGTGTTGTTGTCCCAACTGTACTCTACGGAGCTGAGGCTTGGGGGTTGAGAGCAGAGGAGAGAAGAAGGTTGAATGTTTTCGAGATGAAGTGTTTGAGGAGCATGGCTGGAGTAACGCTGAGAGACCG
>SDVV010005516.1:0-19159 GCA_016164225.1 Gammarus roeselii | reverse complement strand
TGCATTTTTTTTCTTCTGAAATTGTGATTTCCATTTAATTCATGCATCATTTGTTCTTTCCGGATAATATTTTCTTAATTTGATGATCTAATATACAGAAGCGTTCAAAGAATTCATGTGGAGTAAATAAGCGAAAATAAAATACCAATTTCTTTATCGGACTTGGTGACATACAATATATCATTATTTGAAGATCATCAATTTACTCATTTTGTTGACTGTGATTATTTCAAGATGACAGTTGTCAAACAGCCCATACAATATAATCGAACATAATGAGGTAAGTTCGACATCAATTTTCCACTGGAACTCTTATATTTAAAGATTGCTGACAGTTACGATTGCGTTGCTACACTTTCCAAGATGAACTGAAAAATAATCACCATTGATTCCTTATTTTCCCATTAGCTAGAAAGAAATCATGTCAAGCCGGGAAAAATATGTAACTATAATATTAGTGTCAGATACATAGATCACTTGACACATAAATAGAGTTGAACTACCCGCTCAAAAGAAATGCGGTGGCATCAAATCCCCACAGAGGAAGCTCGCTTTTTGCCGCCGTGTCGTCGAGTTCCTCGAGTCTAATTCTGCTAGATAAAGTTGGGAAGCAGACGCTGTCGACGGAGAGAGGCGGTGCGTGACAGGAGACGGTGTCTTGCGCCAGTGCTCGGTTGGATTGTGAACTAAAACAATATTAACTTCATCCAATAATTGTCGATTTTTTTTTTTTAGTTGTGATTTGACATCAATGTTATTTTATTTATTTAAAATTCTAACGGTAATATGAGGTATATATAAAATTATTCTTGCACGAAAATATGACAAATATTTGGTTCATTTATGAGTATTATAATACCCCTATACACCGTTTGACATGTTGCCCGATGAAATTAACTCTCAGAACACAGAGGAAATTTTAGTGATTGCTGATTACAATGTCCTCTCCCTCAAATCCAATTAGTGAAAAGGGAGATTTCAACTAAAATACTCGGCAAAACAGATTTAAAAATCGACAAAATAGAGAGCATATACGTAAAAGAAAAGATACCTTCTCCCAAACGATTTATACTTTAAGTCAGAGCTAATGACGTGTCACAGACAGAATCGACATGGAAAAGATACAAAACCATGTTAAAAAAGGTCAAAGGTCCACACGAGAACATACACGTCACTGGCATCTTGCCCCACCCGAACCAAAGCAGATACAAGTTAAGCAAGATGATCTTTCTTAACAATCTCCTAGCAGCTTTCTGCAGAGCACAGAAAATAATTTCCTCTGATCATTGGGAAACGTTGATTGACACAAAGTACTATAACATTAATAGAACCCCCAATTCGCATAAACACGTATGAACTTGAAGCTATCGGAAACATCCTTAAAAACATAGGCGCTGGTATTGTCACCGAAAATAAGTCAAAAAACGTACTCGATATCATACCCTCAACTCCGCCAGCAGTACCCAACGAGATGACCCAACGGCTTCCACCCGTTTCAACACTAGATACACAACAAATACAAGATCCCATCAAAACGTCACCGCAGGTCCTAGCAAAAAAGTTCCTGTCATTAGTCCAGTCAAAGTTGGAGGCAATAGTCGCACCTCCGCTCGTATAACCCGAGTAACCGGAAACGAAAGTCTTGGCTCCGACTCAAGGCCTCATAGTAGAAGGAGATTAAGTCAAGCAAATCAAGGTAATGTGACTAACGGTAGTCTCAGATGTTATTATGTGAACGCTAGAAGTCTTCGAAACAAAATCGACGAACTAGGTATCCTTGCAATGAATGAATGTACCGAGATATTAGCAATCATTGAATCGTGGATGAAATTGAACACCATGCATTATTGAGCTGAATTTACTCTTCCCGGTTAGTCACAATTTCACAAGGATAGACAAGGCCGAGAGGGTGGAGGAGTGCTGTTTCTCGTGAAAAACACTCTGCAAATATTAGAAGTCACTATTCCTAACAGCAGACACGACATAGTATCAATCCAAGTAGTCGGTAAACAAATAAAATGTCCAATCACCCTTGTCTATCGACCCCCATAAAGCTAGATTGCAGATTACATCAACCTTTACAACACCCTCGTCGATGTCGTCACAACTCAACACAGTATAGTGCTTGGAGACTTTAATATCCCCGACATTGATTGGGAAATTAACGAATGCACTGCCACTGGCCAACGTCTGATTGATTTTGCAGACGGTAAGTTCATGACCCAAATGGTGAAGACACCTACACGAGGAAGCAATATTTTTGATCTCCTATTTAGTACAAGCGACTATCATACATATCACGAACGTCGAAGTGGGCGAATCACTGGGAACCAGCGACCACAACTCTAAAAGGTTTTTGTTATATCTCGAGTTGAAAACGTCAACAAACTGCGAAAAAGTCCCTAACTTTGGGTAAGCCAATTTTGATAGCTTAAGAGAGTCAATGGCGTCAGCAGATATAACCCTCGGACAAGATGTCAATGAATCGCTTAAGAATTTATTGACTGCACTTAAAAATATCGAATATGAGCATATCCCGCGCAAAAACAGGCGAACAGCAGCCAAGCATCCTAAGTACTGGACAAGAAAATTGTAGCGTCTTCAGACACGAAAGATAGCATAGCACTCGATGAAACAGAAACATCAACATGATGACATTGCCTAAAAAATAATACAAAATCAGCAGAAGATATCTAAAGAGGGTCCAGAAAAGTAGAAGAAGGATTAGGAAAATGAAATTGCTTCAATGTCAAAACTGATCGAAACAATTTTTTAGTTATATTTCGAGTAAAAAAATTCAAGATTTGTAATTGGTTCTCTCGAGAACGATGTTGGTGAACTAGAAACGGACGACACCAAAATGAGTGTGCTACTCATTTTGGTATGTTCTGTTTATCCGTCAGAGAATAAGGATAATTCTAATTCTGAGGATATGATTGCGGAAAGACGAATTGAAGCCCTCAGCACAGTGAACTTTTCACCCGGCAAAGTTATTAGATGTATAGATAAACTGAAAGTCGCAAAATCTCCAGGTCCAGACCAATTTCCTTCCAGAATTCTGAAAGAGACCAGAAACGAAATCGACGAATATTTATCAATCATTTTCACCCAATCTCTCACAAATGGCACCTGGCTTTCTTAATGGAAAGAAGCCAATGTTACCCCAATTTAAAAAAAGGGACTATAAGAGTCCCGGAAATTACCGTCCAATTAGTCTCGACTCAGTCATTGGCAAATTGATGGAAAGTTGGATAACGGAAAAAATTTCATGATTTTTTAAATCAAACATACTGATTGGCGACTCTCAGCATGGCTTCCTGTCTTACGAGCCTGCTACTTTTTTCAAGGATGTAATAGAAATTTTCGTCACAGAACCTCCAATCGATATCATTTACCTTGACTTTCATAAGGCATTTGATAAGGTTCCCCACAGGCGCCTAGTTAGTAAATTGCACAGCATCGGTATTCGAGGCGAGATTAACAACTGGATAAAATGCTGGCTTACGGACAGAAGGCAGCGAGTTGTACTCTCTCCACGCGGGAATGTCAAAAGTGGCGTGCCTCAAGGATCCGTGTTAGGTCCAGTTCTCTTTACAATATTCATTAACGATCTCGATAGCAACGTACTCTCAAACATTAGCAAGTTTGCAGACACCATTAAGATAGGAGGAAGAGTACAAACTGAACTAGAGTGTCAGCAGATCCAACTTGGACTTGAACAAAATTGTTGCTTGGGGAGAAAACTGGCGAATGAAATTTAACGTAAACATATGTAAAGTTATGCACCTACTGTAGGTCCTCATAACCTACAATACGAATGTTCTATGTCCGGAAATAAACTCATTCCTGTCACCGAAGAGAGAGATTTAGGGGTCATCATTAGTACCGACTTAAAAAGAAGCGAGCAATGTAACGATGCCGTCAAGACAGGCAACAAAATGCTAGGTATGATATCCCGCACTATCACGTACCAAAACAAAGACAGTATGGTCAAGTTTTACAATGCATTTGTTAGACCGCATCTCGAGTTTTCCGTTCAATTTTGGTCTCCGTATCTTAAAAAAGACGTAATTATGTTAGAGAAGGTTCAACGCTGAGCTACCAATCTCATCCCTTCACTGCGGAATAAATCGTATGTAGACAGTCTACGTGAACTCAATCTTTATCCGTAAGAGCAACCTAGAGTCAGAGGCGACATGATTGAAGTGTGGGTAGGGAAAACGTCGACATCGCGAGCTTTTCCACTCTAGATACGAACGGAGTGACTAGGAACAATGGATACAAATTCGTTGGGAAACTTTTCTCACTCGACATCACGAGCAATTTCTTCACGTATGGAGTTGTCGAAGAATGAAACAAACTTCCAGCGGAGGTTGTAAACACCAATACAATCGAAGCGTTTAACTCTCGGCTCGATAAGTTCTACATAAATCGCCGATAAACAGCTAAACCGTTCCCTTTCTTGATGTTATAACAACAGAAATGGCACATGAAGCTCTCTTAGACGTTCTACTTCAGAACTAGCTATCTTGCAATCAGAAGGCTACCTAGTTTGGACTAAAAGGCCTGTTGTTGTCTTCCTACACTTGTAAACAGTTGTAAACTATTGGGTCACAAGTGTTACTAATATTTAATTACCCGTCGTTAAACACTTGTCAGCTTTATTGAGGGTATTCAAATCTGAACAAGTGTAGGCAAACCGGTGCATAGGTTAACCACCAGTAGAACAGATACGGATACAGACACTAGGCTGAATCCCCCAAAAAGAGAGGGTCGCGTCAAAGAGTTTGCTCCACTGTTTTTACTATCTAAATGCGGTCAGAAGAGACAAACGTCAGCGAAATGGCAATCAAAATGAAGTTGAACATTTTTTTTACACAGTAAAGGGTACTGTTCTACAGTAATTATAAGTTGAATTTGGATGAAAGAGCTTCAAAGTGAAGCTGTTTTGTGTGTCCTTTCAGTGTCATGCCCAGCAATTCGGAGCCTACGCCTTAGTGTCGTTATTGGGTTGATCTCTACCCTCTCACCTCTTCCACCCTCTGCCCCTCGACCGCAAACCATAGGTCTGTTACACACGCTGGCGGCTTGACTGCCTCTCTCCACACCAAATATTTACACTTCGTCAACGTCCCTCACAAGCAACGACAAGGAACTACCCCGCCTCCCGAGGCCCCACCGTCAACCTTGCCGATCTTGGACACTTGACCCTTCAGATGTTGGAAGAGCCGCCCATGGACTCGCAGGAGGTTACTGCCCTGTTACCAACTTTATTCGCTCTGCACTGAGTTTATATTGACCACAATAATTTTTTTGTAATAGTTTATATTTACAATGCGAGTGGCTTACCACCATGTTCCATTTAGCTTGTGTCCTGTTGCTCTCAGGACTATTTCTTAGTGCATAGTTTTTCACCTAAAATCATGTTCTGAAATCTTTCAAATGTAAAATGAGTGTTGTTCACCACTTTGTACCATCTAGCTTGGGTCCTGTTGCTCTCAGGACTAGTTCATAGTACATAGTTTTACACCACAAACGTTTTCTGCAATCGTTTAAATGTACAATGAGTGTTGTTCAGCACTTGGTTTCTTTGGCTTGTGTCCTGTTGCACTCAGGACTATTTTGAAGGGCATAATTTTTGGCCAAATCCTGTTTTGTAATCGTTTAAATGTACAATGAGTGTTGCTAATCGCTTTGTTTCATTTATCTTGTGTCCTGGTGCTCTCAGGACTATTTCATGGAGCATATTTTTTTGCCAAAATTATGTTCTGTAATCGTTTAAATGTACAATGAGTGTTACTCGCGGCTCATCACTTAGTGTCATTCAGCTTGAGTCCTGGTACTCTCAAAACTATTTGTGTATTTTTTTTCTCACGCCAATGCGTAATGGCTGAGGCAGCATGTATTTGATCTTAAATTCCACTGTTCAAATACTCCGCTTTTCTCGTGATGGCCGGTAATTTGGCTCGCTGCTGCCGATGTACTACAGACGCTTGAAACTCGAACAATTGTCGCTGTTTTAAAGACAGACTGTGATCTTCATTATTGCTCCGCTAATTGTTCTAACCAGCCTGGCCACACTGCCCGCGCATGCCACAACCAGCCGGATCAGCTACACACAGTTCAGCCGGACAGTCTCGTGGTTGTCAGTGGGGGTTGACATAAACTACTGACCACATACGGCGGAACGCGTACCTCATATCGCCGCCAGGTACCGTCAGTGCGGTGTCTCTTGCTTCGGTTGACATCGCTGGTGGGGGCGCGGTCAGAGTTGGCACTCCAGCCTACTGAGTTGCAGATTTGCCTCCGTTGCGAACCAAACTGGCTCGCTGGCTCTGCCTCCTGTTTCAGTGACCACAGCAGAGGCACCGGCATCTCTTGTACCGTTGAGGGCGGCTCAGTCTGTTCTCCCCTTATTGACCTTCTTGGTGTCCCTGCTCGCGCATGCCACAACCAGCCAGATCAGCTATACACAGTTCAACCAGACCGTCACGAGGTGGTTAGTGGGAGGTGGGCAGAATCTCATGAGCGCATTCGGCAGGAGGCTGACATCATCGCGCTACCAGGCGAGGAATCTCTTGCTTCGGTTGACGGCGTTGGCGCGGGCTCTTTGTGAGACGTCGCGCAGGTTGACAGCATTGGATATCTGCCTCCCGTTTCAAACCAAACATGCTCAGTTCTTCACCTCCTGGTTCGGTGACCACGGCAGTGCCAGCGACATTTTGGTACCGTTACGGGTGGCTCAGTCGGCGCTTCCCCTTATTGTTGCCGTACCAACAGCCTCAACTTCATCCCAATCGGATTCTCTTACTGTGCCTGCTAGCGACATTGATCCAGACAATTATATAAACTATTGTCATGGTTGCAGAAGCACCAATACCAGGGAAAAAAATCATTTCGTGCTCCAATTGCCGCATATATTATCATTTTTCACGTGTAAAAATGAACGCTCTCAAAGCCAGAAATCCAGAATTCTGGTATTGCTCCCGCTGAAGCGGCGCCCCAACGACCCAGCCTTCGAAACCATCATGGGAGCAAGGTTTCATTGATGTTGATACCTACATTGGAAAATGTAAGCGCTACATCAAGGTTTTAAACATTATCCCGAAAAGCGTGACTATTCTCGTGGCAGAATCACTTGATTCACTCTTGAGTGACTGCATTCGCGAACAACTCCCCTTCCATGGGCTCGACTCATGGCCTTCAGCTTTTGGGGTTTGCGACGTCCCAACACAAACTTCTCCGACTCTAAACAGCCTTTGCTGACTTTGCGCGTTAAGTCTTCAAGTGAGAGAATTCGCGGACAGAAAGGGTTGGTGTTGCCCTCTTGGGAGCTTGCCTGTCATTCCACCGCTACTATTGCCAGACAAAACTCCGATGGGCGCCCGAAGAACACTGTTAATGCGAAGTTTGTCGACTTCGACCTACGAGGAGCCGTTTGGGTAGCTTCTTCAAACGAGTCACTAGCCCCATTCTGCCCAGAAACTTTACAGGAATTACTCGATAAACATCCGCCCAGTCCGATGGATATCCAACTCCCAGCACCTCCCGACGATGATCTTGCATCTGTGGTCATCGCTGAGGTGGAATATGTCATGAAGGCCATGAAGTCTTTTCCACGTGCCTCTGATGGCGGTCTGGATGGCCTCAAACCAGGTTACCTTGAGTCACTACTGAAGAAAAATGCCAGTGGTGCCGGAGTCCGTCTAGCCTCAAATCTTACAGAATTTTTCAACCTGACACTTCAGGACGATATCCCTCTTTTTGCTAGAATTTTTTTTTACTATGCAGCCATGTGTCCCCTTACAAAGAAACATGGCGTATCCGCCCCATTGTAGTCGGCAACACCCTCTGGCGACTAGCCACTAAGGTTAGTTTTGCCCCGTTAGCTAATCGTTTGGGCAGTCAATTACGTTCTGTTCAACTAGGGTTCGCCACCAAAGGAGGCTGCGAAGCGACAGCGCATGCCACGCGTCGTTACATTGCCAACGCCCCACTAGATCGCGTCGTTCTTAAATTGGATCTGAAGAACGCGTTTAACTGTAGTCGGCGCGATGTGTTCTTGCAAGCTGCCCGTGAACACACTGCCAGTATGTATCGACTCTCATGTCAAGCGTATTCGGAGCATTCTCTGTTTTTTTTTGGCAATGAGACAATACACTCTGCAACTGGTATCCAACAGGGGGACCCCATGGATCCCGCCCTCTTTTCTCTAGGTGTTAACCAAATCGCGCGAAGTGCCGTTTCAGAATGGAACATTTGGTACTTGGATGACGCTACGCTCGGAGGAGAGCTGGATATCGTCCCTGCGGACTTCCGCGACCCGCGAGAAAAATTAAACCAAATAGGCTTGGATATTAACGAGCAAAAATGCGAGTTGATCCACGTTAACAATTGGGACATTACTTCTAAAGAGATCACCGAGACTCTCTTCCGCGAGGTCATCCTTGACATCACAATTGCGTCTGCTGAACGTGGTGCGGTTCTTGACTCACCGATCTCAGTCCATGCTATTCCAAAAGCGCTCGAAAGCTAAATCAAAGACCTTAAACTGATGACCTCTCGATTAAACGTAACTTAACCTCACCAAGCTCTCACTCTACTGAAAAACTGCTTTGCCACACCCAAACTCCAGTATCTGTTGAGCGTTGCTCCCACATACATGAACGCTAATTACCTAGCTAGATTTGACGAATCAGTCCGAGAAGCTTTCCCAACAATTACAATCATTTCATTTGCAGAATTTTCGGTGAAGCAAGCTACTCTCCCAGTCAGTTATGGTGGTTTGGGAACACGCAAGGCGTAGGCTATAGCCCTGCCCTGCTTCATCTCTTCTTTGCACTCTGTCGGTCCCTCAGTTGAAGCTGTTCTGTTCAACGTTGACGTTTTTACGCAGACTAACGAACTTCCAGAACAGTGCCGGCATGGAAGGCTGTGCATTGTGACGATGCGATTGCACCAGAAATGAACTGTTACGCTATCCAAAATTCATGAGACAAGGAAGGAGTAAAGGTAAGTTTGGACGGTCTGTTAATCGAGGCACAAGATCCTAAAACTAAGGCTCGTCTCCAGGCAGCTTCTTGTCACGAAAGCGGTTCTTGGCTAGAAGTAATTCCAGCCGCCCATCTTGGTACTATGATGGAATTGCTCATGCGCTCAGAGTGGGTGCACCGGTGTGTTATCCGCAGCTTTGCCGCTGCGGTTAGCGTGTGGATGGGTCTGGCACTCACTCGCTCTTGTGCCTGGATAGCGGAGGCCGTCATTCTAGACATTTGTCTCTGAACGAAATTATTGAACGAGCGCTACGCAAAGTCGCCTTGGTACGATCCGTAAGCCCGGCATCGATCGAGGCAGTGTAAGCAACCCGACGGTGTTACAGTCTTCCATTTCTATAGTGGGAAAAACTTTTGTTGGGATTGCACCTGCATGGACACCTTTGCAACGAGTCACTTGCATGGCACTTCCTTAGAAGCTGGCAAGGCTACCTACGCAGCAAAGAGCAAAAACAAAACAAAAATCAATATTTTCGTGACCGATACTTTTTTTAGCCCCTGGCTATCAAGACAACCGGCGTTATCGGCAAGTCCAGCAGCCTCCTGATCCACAACATAGGCCGACGGTTATCTACCGCCTCCGGAGACCCTCGCGAAAGATTCTGGCTGAAGCAGAGGCTGGGACTGGCTGAGCGACGTGGTAACGCTTTGAGTGTATAATTAGCTGTAAGTCTATCAATTCTGGGAGTTATAAATCTCATTTATGTTAAGATAGAGGGGGTAATCCGTTACTTCTGAAGGGCAGGAGGAGGCAGCAGATTGGTTAGATGCCACAAACTTCTGACGAGCGTTGGGGCCGAAGGTCACTCTACATTTAAGTGTCATATTAAATATATGGTGGAGGCATCTTCCCGGGGCCTACAGACCCCATTCAAAAAAAAATATGACTTGATTACAGAATTTAACCACATTCTACTGGTCTGAAACATTTCGACTATTAGGCGAAGAATTCTGACAATTTGTCAGCATATACGCCACGTGAGCCATCGAGTGGCTTCTGGCAAGGTGCCGACTTACTCTGCTATGTAAATTATAAAACGCAATTAATGATAACTATAGAGTACAAAGATAAACTTATATATTTTTCATATGTTATTGATATGAATGGAAAAGGCTGTAGGCTAGTGTAAGGGCTCGATTGGACGAGTCCTTACACTAGCATACACTTCTCCTCCACATCCGCCTCCAGGGCCCCATCATCCGCCAACACTTATTGTCTCAACTGCCAACTGCGCCCACACACTTCCAACAGCTATCTGCCACGACCCATTTCAGTCGTGTTCACGTCCCTGACCACTCCATCCACGTACATAATGAACAGCCAAGGAGACACAACGCATCCTTGTCTAAAGTGCAACTTTTACTGTAAACCAAGCACTCGCCTCGTTTCTCACTCTGACATGTGCTCTGCTGTCAACACAGAAGCCCTAAAACGCTCACAACATATTTCCGCCCACTTAATAACAACGTAACACTCTTCACAGCGCCTCCCTGTCGTAGGCCTTTTTCAAGTCCATAAAAGCCCAAATCACATTCTTTCCCTTTGCAAGGTACTTCTCATAGACTTGTCTCATTGCAAATATCTACTCAGTACCCACACTTCCACTCCCAAAACTACATATCCTCGCCATTTGCACCATCTGTAGAGGCTATATTTCTGTCTATCAGAACTCTCCTGTACGACTAACTGACAGTCCATCACAAAAAAATACCTCTCGAGTGGCAGCATCTCCTGTGCCCTTACACAGCGAAACAATGCATACACTGCTCAACACATTCGGCTCCACGCCGACACAAAACACAAGTTCAGTAGTCTCACCAGTCATTCGACAATAATTACTCCACCCTTTTTCAGACAAACCGTCAAAAACAGGGGGTTTACCTGCTCCCATCACCCCTACCGTTTCCTACACCGTTTCTTCAGTAATGTCAGCATAAGTCTCTCTCCCAAAACCGGCATTCGTGCACCTCCACCACCCGCAATAATGTCAGCCTTGCTGAAATTCTAGTCGTTCAACAACTAGTCAAAATACTTCACATCATCTTCCCCTATTTCCCGAACACATTTTTGCTCTCCCTAAAATTCTGACACAACCGTCTGCCCCACCCGGTATCAGCGTACCTCTTATAGCTCTCTTTACCACCCGCTTCACCACTTTCCTATTCTCTTATAGTTGCTATAGGCCACCACCGACCTTGCTTATAACCACTCCTCAAAGGCTCTTATTTTCTGTGCCGCCACCAGTTTGGCATATTCATTTCACCACTCACAGCCCTTCTGTCTGCACCCGCCCACACGGCGCACACCACACACATTGTTCGCACATATCAACAATGCATTTTTGAATGTCTGTCATACATCCTCAACATATTTTAGGTTTTCTCCTCTCACGCTGTCCTATTGATCCCTCAACTCCTTAGCTCTGCTTTCCACATTCAGTTTACTAACCTACACCACCTCTCTTCCTATTCCAAATCTATTGTTCCCTTTTTGCCTCTGCTTCATTATTAACCCTACTAAAGGCATGTTCGAGCGTCACGCTAGCCAGGCATGTAGTGCAATGTTGCACTACACATTGCATTCAAGGTCATAATTTCGTTGATTTTATAAGTGCCGTCATTATTTCTTGCCTAATATGCACACAAACTATTTACCATCACATTCTACATGAATTAAAATCTCAAGGACACGCATAAATAAAATATCGAAGCATTATAAGAAACAATTTACTGTTGAAATGCTCGCGCTGCTCTGGCAGCCCCGTCAGGAGAGAGCGAGTAGTGCTGCTCTCATCCTGTAACGCGAGAGGGACCTGACAAGAGAAAACGGTTGTCCGAATGACCGTTTACGGGTAACTGGAACAGTCTGAATGGTCATTCATGGTTCATTGAAACATTTTGCTAAATATCCTAGCTCTATCCATTATGTTGTTCAATGTGACAAAATTGATTTCACTGATCATGAAGTTCAGTTGCAAATAATCTATTTGTAGAAATTTCGAGCAAATCCATGACTATTGATAGTTGTAACTATGCCGCTGACATTAACAATAACAAATTTATTGTTGATTGCAAGGTTTCTCAGGTGGATTTTTTTTCGTGCAATATAAAAAAATCATGGTTTGCTTTATTCTACCGAATGAGAGCTGCTGCGAAAATATTGTTCAAGTCTCATCAAGAGATAAAAAAAATCCGGAGGATTTAGAGCAGAACTGCAATTGTCGATAAATAATTCTCTTATGCAGCAAACCTGTCATACTTCCATCGCTTAGTTCTAGCAGTTAGATCGTCGAAGGAAATATGTGAATGAATGAATTAAAATCGCTTAGATGATGTGCAAGCGCTAAAGGCAGGAGGGCCCATTTCATCAGAGAATAGCAACTGAAGGCTTTGATGATTCAACCCTTGTAGACCACGAAGGTACTCCAGACCAATGAATGCACTCATCTCTGTCAAGTCCACTATTTTCTCATGGGGAAGCAACGGGGTTTCAAGTTGCAGCTGGACGGTAGCATAAATATTCATATTTGTTCCTTGAACATTGTTGTACAACATCTCATCAAAGGAGAAGAAATTCCACGTTTCATAGGGCGTCACAACATCACGGGCACCCACCTTCACCTGTGGCTTGGTCGTGATGATATTCTCAGCAGCTTTTTTCTTATCTAATGGTCGAATTGTGTATTGTTTTTTCTGTCTAATTCTTGGTCTATCGTTTTTCCTGACTTATTCTGGGACTTTTTATTCATCACTACAGTATGGTTTACTTCGGTAGCTGGATATTCAACAGCATTGAAGTTTAGCTCATCGAGCGAAATCAATGCTATGGAACTTTCCTGTTCTGTGTCAGAGTTTTGTGCCGACTGTCCGGATTCACTACATCATCTCTGGGTTCATCACTGATACTCGATGTTATTGCATTGTTATTAGCCTCGAGATTTTCGTCCTTCTATCTTAACATCATATCATTGTTATTTTCTGTTTACATATCATCATCGTCAAGCACTTTGAATAGAATCTTCTAAATTCATAACGATTTTCTAGCTATAACGGCAACAGCACGCGGATTACAGAAGAGAGCGGAGTCAGTGCAGAACCTTGCAATCAAGAGTGCGGAGACTGAAAATAACCTTGCATGACTAATGATGAACGGTGACTGCCGGTCGATCCTGTGTCACACAGAGCGCTGCCTGCTCTCGTTTCGTGGCTACGCTGGGCTAAGAGAGAAGCCCCTCGCAACAGCATACATACGATATTTTACTATTTTCTTTGTTTATTCCACTTGTTATCAATAAATGTAATTTCTTTTCTCTCTGAGAGTAGGAAATGGTCTCCTCGAAGCATAGCTCGACAGTCAAGTTCGTGCAAAGACGATTAATAGTTATTATTTTAGTTTTAAGAATTTGTAGTGAGGATTCTCACTACATGCCTTCGGTAGGGTTAATCTTCCTTCCACCAGCAGAAGGTCAACACTTCTCCAACATCTCCTCTCAACTCCCACACATTCAACAGCTTTCCCACCACTCTCCTCGAAATTAGCCAAAAATTCATCAGAGCTCTCACCACCAATGCATCATATTTTCACCACCATCATTAATATGGCAGTTGATTCGGTTTTATAAGGATTTTTTAACATCATACACCGCTTTTTGTGCTGTATCTTCTTATTTTCTATGATTAAGTCAGGGTTTTAAAATTAAAACTCGATGACCCCGACTTTTTGCTGAAAAATATTGAGCTCGATTTTGTTACAACTTGAATTCTTCTACGAGAAGTCATATCAGCAAACAGCATTTCAAGAAATCCCACCAGCCTTCCCCAAAACACGTAACGTCGCGTTCCCTAACAGCGGGAAAAACTTGACTAGGTATTCATGAATCGACATACGCAAAACATATCGTATCAATATTCATTGTAGCGTTCACGAGCCCATGAGACTAGACCAGGCAAGCAGGTTTCAGCCAAGGGACGCGACCACATACGAATTAAACACCTTAATATGAGTAGTCTCTTGCCAAGGATAGACCAGATCATTCGAATGATGAGGGATGATGTTTATATGCTCTGCCTCACTGAGACATGACTGGCTCCAACATGAACGGACGCTTTTTACAGATAGATAATTCTGAGAGATGAGTTGACGTTGCTTGGATTACTGTACAGTTAAGAAAAAATAAATCCATTACTGACGCAGCCATTTACAGGCCACCCGAAGCCAGCCACCAGTCATTCAGCTACAAATATTTCAATTTCCAGACATCAGCTAATATAATACGTTCTACGAGATTTCATTGTCCATTATTTACCAATTGTATTTGACCTAAAATGCAAAAAATAAAACTGGAGCAGTTCATGGAGGAGCCAACTACGTTCATAGTTCAACCTGAAAATTACGAGCAATCGATCGTCTTTCATGTGCACCAACGATTGAGACTCACATACCAACCCCTGCGAAATAAGCGGCTTGATCGTTGTACGTGAAGAGGAACGGATACCAGTCATTCAGACGTATAGAAGAAAATAAAAGTGCTCACTAGATTCACTTAATCAAGAGTTATAGAACAGAGTATATTGCTTGACAACATAAGTAAGACATGCGGCGTTCTCAGCGTAATATGAACGGTATAGCACGTTCTCGGAGGCTCTCGACACAGTAGCAGCAATAGTTACAAATAAATTAACACGCCCTTTGGTGAGTTGAATCCCATCCGAAATCAATCAGGAAAAAAGGGAATTAGGAACAAAATTGTTAGCACAAACAACAACGACCCGAATGAAAGGGATTTAAACGATAAATCATATGTTCCAAATATTTTCAAGTAAAGCGTACACAAACTGATATGCAATGCATGGGGAGATGCAAACCTTGCTGCTGCAGAGTGAGCAAAAATATCACCGACGCAGACTCGTCAATTCTTTGTGAACATTATGTCCCAGAAGAAAAAAAATCAATTACGAAAACCCATTCAGCATTAGCTCAGGCTTTAAATTGTTTTGTTCATTTGCGTTGGAATGCACGTCAACTCATTGACATGATCAAAAGTGAAGGAGTTTGACTTGATCGTAACATGAACTTTGAAGATCAAGGTGATTTTTTTTGTTTCAAACTGAATGGTACCCTCAGGTTTCTTAGTCAAATAAAAAAATACTCGACTCCATGACTAAATTTCCTGTAATCAATCCTCATATAATTAACATTTTAATAATGCCGATCATATGAGGAAATTTCACGAAAACATTACTCTCAGACATTCAACGTAGCATAAACTTTATTGCATAGGTAGTCCATGATGGAAATTTTAGAAGAATGCCCGCTGAACGCCTCTTCTGAAGAATACAGGCTTGCGAAGCTTCCATAAACGATTGGCGTTATACGAGTTTAAAAATTCAAAGCATTGTTCCATGTTCAAACGAAATTGTTTTGTCTAATCGTGAAGCGGTCCATCAACAATCAACTCGGAACGCAAATAATGTTGACACTGAGTTCAGAAGAAAGAGACTGGTCTTGCCCGTCGGTAGAGGCTGACAGAGTGAAACAATCAATAACAATTAACCAGATACTGACAGAGAGAAGAAAAATCGGCTATTGCGATAGGCATCAACACTATCATCCTGTCAACAGAACAGAAAAATGTATAATATAACGCAATATTCTCCTGACTTCTCGTTGTCTTTGTCTTCGCTACAATGTAAAAAGTTAATTTAAATTAGCTTGCACTTTCCCGAATTCTCACCACATTTGTTCTGTCCCTATGACTTTGGATTGCTTTGTCCCCGGAAGTAATTTTCTCTGTTTTCAAGGAAAAACAAGTGGATGATGCAAAATTTTTGAACCATTTCCGACCTCTTTGCTTAGCCCATCAGTTCCTAATGCTCGTGCTTGGTATTTCCCCTATGTAGTTTAACTTGTAATGCGCTTCTTTGTAATAATTACGTATATCCGTGAAGCGAGTAATTTATCGTTACGTAACGACTGGGAATCTCCTCTCACTACGTCACTGTAGATATGCCCGGCCCGGATCGCCCATGCATGTGCGACCGTGGCTCTCAATCTCACATAAGCCCACACATATCCGGACAACCTTTGCTGCCCTATGGACTAGACGGATAATCCATCATAAGCTAAAAAAAATAACTAATGTCTGATCGCAATATTAAGTGTCATCAGGATATAGTGCATATTCATTATGTGATCTAAATGTACATTGAAATTTTCTTCGTTGGTGACAAGGTCCGGAAAGATTGGCATGCAATTTCAGCTAGGAAAGTAACATGTTCGCTATACTGTTCATGCCGGTCCCATGTAGTCGGTTACACGATGTGATGAACGCTATAAGATTACCTAATCTGATTTGAATATACTATTAGAAATTCCTTTGCAGGTATTCCATACTGTGTTTTGGTGATGGCCTACTTCAGAACATTCAAGTGGAGAAATTGATCGAATGGATCTATGAAGGCCAATTTGTTCATTTCCATTGTTCATTTGGGCCGCATGTACTTGATCAGAAACGGTTAGAAAATGTTACCTGACAAAACTGAACGGACCGTCGCTAGACGTTCGCCAGGCGCCCCCGGAGGAGCACTGAAGACGATATTCGTAGGGCCATATCTTCATTTCCGCCTTGTTCCGCGATGAGTGGGGACGGTCTACGCCCGTGCCACGTTAGTGCTATGATGGGTTGAGAGGCGGGAGAGACGGGAGCGCATTTGTGGTCGCGCCTGACTGAATTCGCCAGCATGGTACGAAAGGGCGAGGTTCTCGTATCGATAATTTTCACTTTCTAAGGGGCTGCTTTTAGCGCTTTGATGGAGAATAATCCACCCGGTAGCAGTTGGGAACACATTGAGCAGGCTGGTGGCCAAGGTAGGAATTAAACCTCAGCATGTGGGACTCGGCCAGGAGTTGCGACCAAAACAATTGGGTTTCTCAAATGAGGGCGGTGTGGGGCGGCGGTCCATGCTGCCAGGGAGTATATATGGGGCTGTATTCACTAGAGAGCCCTCCTCAAAATTGACATGAAAAATGCCAATAACTGTGTTTCAAGCAGCATTACATATCTGTCAATTTCATATTTATGTGTATTATGTTTGTAATTCGATCGCGATCATTTGAAAATAATAATTGATTGTATACGGAATACGTTTATTGGTCACTGCTTAACTAATGATAGTGATGAACTCTGATATAAAATTATATCATGCAGATCATGTGATTTTTTATCCATAGGTTAATTATCCAAATATCTTTGTTTACTTGTCAGGTCTTCTTGATTATACAGATTATAATGCATATACTAGTTATCTTCAATTTGGTTACTTTTTTTCTTCCTTCTAGCCATATATCTAGGCGCTTAGTACTGATAGGTGGACAAACTACATAGCCTGGATAGAGTGATTTCCAAATGTTTCAAAGTAATACATGTTCTTTAAAAGACACCGTGCCTCTGTCCTCGGCGGCAATTTTCTAGCATATTCTCATGAACAGCGTACACTGAGAATATTTAACAGCTGTTGAAACACTTGACACGATCTTGAAATCCCGTATGAGCTACCACTGGCGGAGCCACGCTGAAGGCATATTGACTTATTTAACTCCGAACATTTCCCATTCGCAATCATATCTATAGCTGATCTCTTGAGCAATTATTTCACGTGTTATTCGACGATATTCCTACCTTTTGAAGTGACTGGGATAATCAGAGTTTTAGCACTCAATAGGGGCAGACGACTCTTGTTTCCACGCACAATGAATGGGACACAATGGGGCTTCCAGGCAGACTGTCTGTGAATGTTGTTAGAATATCGCCCAACCTCAATGAAGCCATTAGCAATGATGCAATGGATACAGACAGTACAACCCTCACCTGAATTGTTCTGCTATGAACTGCTCTAGGATTCATGACTAGCGGGCACAGTGACCTTTTCTTACAGTTTCCTGTGGAGCATTATTGCTTGTTTTTAACAGCATCAGTGCATGCATTAGGTCGAAAAGATTTATTTCTAGCCGTCGGTAATGAAAAATAGATCAAATAGTTCACACTACCTTTGCTATCAAAGGCATAGTGTTTTTTGGAGGTACACTAAATGGTGGGGAAATATGTCACCCTCGTGTTCGTCTGTTTACCGGCAAAACAGAAACATGACTAGAAGATTTTGAAATGTGACCCTTAAAATGTCGTGACATAGTTTTGGAAATATTTTTCAAAAGTTTGACTGTATTGATTGAAATAAATAAAGTATGAAGTTAGGTTTATGACACAGTTCTCGGTAGATGGTTGTAACGTAACATAGGGAAAATCATTAAAATTTCCATTTAATTTGGAACATGTGGGTTACTGGAACACGCTTATTTTTTCATAAATCAAGATTGAGGTGCATATCAGAAGTAGCATTTGATCTATAACTATTATTACATATATATTGGCAACGCAAATCCATCGTGAATTATGTATGACACTATGCAACATGTGCTTTGGCAAAAAATAACTTCATTAAACGTGCATTATGTTGCTACCCAACGCAGAGAACATCGATACAATTGTACAATACGGGAATAAATAACGAACAGGAGGAATGTAATTCCGACTGTTTAGTGCATCAATTATTGATTAGTCGTTAGATGTCTATTAAATTATTCTTGTTGAGTAAGTTTGTAGAGAAAAATTCCCGAATTTCCGTAACGAAGACTCGGTCATCGAGAGCTGTTTAGAGAGAGGAGCTGTGGGACGCGTATTCAGTACATTAACGACATAATAATCGCATTGAAACAACAATGTGCGTATTAAATACTTAGGGAAGACTTCATCGTTTATGTTCGTCTCGTAGTTGATAGCGCTCGCCTGGCTAATCAGTTTGTTTAAAGAAGGAATATTTCATTGAGATATGCAATCAATTTTACGATAGCTAATACAAAGAAGATACATTTCAGTATCACGATTCACCGTACTGCTTCTTGCTGAAATGGTCCACTGTTCACAAATAACAAGCATCGGAAACGAAATGCCGTACGTTCATTTTCCACGTAAGCAAAAAATGCATGTGACCCGTGTGGGACATTTTGCTCCACAAATCAATTTGATCGCTGATATCTGTTTCCTAACAAA
>SDVV010005515.1:0-15000 GCA_016164225.1 Gammarus roeselii | reverse complement strand
AGTGAGAGGGCATCTGCGGGAGTTATATTCATGTCCAGAGTGGCGATTTTTACAGTCGTCTTCATTCTTACCTCACCAATCATAGTCGACTGTTATGAAATTTACGCCAACAACCTCCATACTATTAGCCAAACACTGTTAACCATCAGTCACCTACACCGTCTCTCGATACTGACCGAAAAACACTCGACCATCGTGACACACCAATTCTTCATACTTACTGCCAAACGTTCAGCTGTTGGGATTGTTTCTTCAAAACACCAGATCTAGAAGTTTTGCACGAGCTCTCTCTCATGCGCAAACTGCCAAACACCAAGACTATCAGTACCATTGGCTTGGTCACCAAACACTTGCTGATTCAACACAATGTTGTCGGTATTTTGAAGAACAGTTGAAGATATCTTGCTATTTGCTTGGTACATAAATAAACAAGTTGAGACATCGATTGGATTATATGATTGGTTTCTTGTCATTTTTGTGCTTTTATTTTGGTATACATTTTCTGCTTCTTTGTCCATGTGTGAGTCACGTTGCTGGGCCGTCTTGTCACTGCCATCAAGGATTCATCCTTCCCGAAGCCCCTCCTCTTGTAACTCTGCTTTTCTGGCCTTCCGCCCCACAGGGGACCTGAACAACTCTCTGGCTGGGCCCCGTCGGTGCCCACACGCAGCCCTTGCACGTCTGCAGCTTATCTTCTATTGCGTGATTTGTTTCTCCTTTCCCAGTGTTTGTTTTCTCACCTAAACCGCCCCTTCTTTATTGAACTTTATCCCCGGATGATGACATCGTTTTGTTCTATTTTATTCAGAGGCTTGATTAGTGTGACTTCGTTTCTTCTACACTATTTCTAAGTGCCATGTAACCTCATTGGACACTACTCTTGCTGCATGAAGCAGCGGTTTTGTTGCTCTAGTGCCTTGCTTTATCCCCCTGCATGGTAACCAATTATACTGTTTTTTTCTTTACAGTGTTAAACTGAGTCACGTAAGTGCTGCTCTTCTTCCCTGAATCCATTCTACAATTATTGTTGTTCATATCTTCTTGATGTGACTTTAAATGCTGTGGTTTGCTATGTTTTAATTTCTAGTCATATTATCTGTCTACTATTACTACGGCAGTACAGCTCTATGGCCTATAGACCATATTCTATTAGGTCTCCTCGGCGGGAGCTGTGATTCAGGCTCAACATAGAATACTTACCAGAAGGCCATTGCAGCCATCTTGAATTTCCAGTTCAACGCATATATTGAAATTCCCTAGATAAGGACCCTCGGTGTTAATTTGCTCGTCATCCAGGAAGCATCTACCTGTGCCAGCTCTTCATTGGTCTACCACCGGTGTTTAAAGTCCACATGGTGCTATCTGGATCACCTAAGCCTTCAGAGTGTTTTAAACAAAGCTATGTATCTACAGACCGTATTTAGTTTAATTTGTTGCATCTATATCTACATATTGCTAAGGGATTGTAAAACAATAATTGGTGACAGTTCTGCCAATAATAACTGGATGTGGTGAGACTTGCCGTTGACTCGGAGTACCAGAGATTATATGCTGATTTTCAGATCCTGCAATGGGAAAAATCATGGGCCCCCATTGTCAGCCAAGTCTGGGATTGTCTTAGTTCAACTCACACCCTACCGCTTGCCTTCAAAACAGTAACCTCATGATACGTTTCCAGCTCACTACTTTCCGTTCAAGGTGACCCTCCATCTCTAATCAAGACTGAACCTATGCATCTGCTCTAATTGCATCAATGTTCTGACCCCCAACAATCTGATACATCCTCTTGTCACTGGGGATACCCGATATTCACCTATGATTGGTGTTGTGCCTAACCGTCTTTTATTCCCCTTCAGGGTCAATGGTACACTGAAGGTGCCACTGCATCAATGAACCCAGACCACTTCATATCAGTAGGCAGGCTCCATTAAAATATTTCGCCTTTTACAGGCCTAGAAGTACTGTTTTATCCTACACACTCGAACGTTATGGTTTCATGTTCTACCACTACAGAACTTGCTTGGTCACCAGCCGGTGTTCACAAAGTCTGTCACTCCGGCCTATCCCCTAACCATTTTCAAACCAACGCTGAGTGCGACTCAAGCAGAACTTGTACAACACCTCCTCCAAATTCTCAGCTGAGGCCTTTTTGCAGTAGTGAAGGGAATTGCCTTGCACCATGTAGAAGGCGACCGCTTCCCAACTTGTCCACAACAAGAATTTAAGAATCTACGCTCAAAGTCCCTTCAATCACAAACAACTATCAGCTTGAGAGAATGCCAACGTGTGCCAGTGTCTAATGCCTTCTCAAACAGTCTACAATTTTGTACTCGCAGTACAGTTGAAAAATCTTCTTGCACTTCACCAGACACAAATTTACTATCTTCCCTTGATGGAAATTAACTTCAGGGTTCTGCGCTGCTCTCCTAAGTCTACTCCAACCAGTCTAGTCTATCAATCGCCCTGGTCCACCACCTATGAATAGACTCCAAAAGTTTTGTTTCTAAATATCTCACGGTCCACACACATTAGCAAGTCTGAAACATGCCGGTAATGAATTGAAAAAAGGCACCATGTAAACAGAACTCCCATTGATAGCCAAAGTGGGAGCCATTTGTACAACATTCTTCATATCAATATATAATTGAAGCTCCGTGTCAACATGCACTCCCAAGTCACTGTGTGAATCTACAAGCACATTTACTCGTGGTGATTTCAACCCGCAAGATAACGTTTGACTCACCACACAAAACACGGGCTGAAAAGATAGTCTTCAGTGACCAATTAGACTCACTGATCGCATTAAATAACCCAGACACACTCACTCCCAAACCTTTTCAAGCTGATCAGTCAACTGACCTCTCCTGACGTCTCATTCTGCGTTCCCAATCATGCTCTAAACTGTCAATGAGCAGTCCAGCAAGACATGTCCTCTGACCACCTCCCAATAGGCATCAATTATCAACATCGATTCCCAATCCACAACAAACATCCTCTTATTTTTCGTTACTACAAGCAGGCAGAATGGGTCGATCATAGTTCCATAGAAATGGCTCTACCTGTCTTCAACATTACTCAATACACATCTGTTGATGCTGCAACAAAACACTTCATCACTGTGCTAAACCATGCAGACACACAACGCATACCTGGCGGGTTCGTCCGTGGCTTCGATCCTGCCTTCCCGTGCACCATTAGGCCTAAGCACAAAATTCAGCCTCAAAACGCCTTCCATTATTTACTCACCACCACCAACAGAATCATTCAAATTCAAACCCTGGACTCAGAAATAGATGCAATACATTTGAGAGCAACAGCGAACTTGTGGCGGAAACCTCACAATTAAATTTACATAAACTTATCAAGAGCCTCCGCAACAAAAATGCACACTAAATACACACACATGAGGCAATCCTACCACCCAATACTATTCCCTACCATCAGACAATTAACAAGCAGATATACTGAACAAACATCGTCGCCGCCATCAAGTTGCAACAAAATCCTTCAGCAACGGGCTCTAACAACATGTTTAACATTTATTTGGAACGCCTAGGTTTCTAACCTTGGTAGCCCTAAGACTGCCCAAATCACGAGCAAAGCTAGAGTGCGGAGCCGGACAGGAGGCACAAATGCCACAGCACACCAGAATGTAGAAAACACTGCAAAGTGATGGGGTAGAAAATACCGGAAGTTTGTGCTTCTGGCTACGAATCGGGGAAAAAAGTATTTATGCATACATTACCATTTATACAGATTAAACTCCTGAGGCCAGTCAAATTTTAAAAATTCATCTTACAATAGATCAGCATGGGCTTGCTTATAATGAGTGATATCAATCAACTGCACTATCCCCGCAGGCAAGACATTCCACACACCAACACCTCTCACACTGAAAGACCTACTGCAGACATCAAAAGACTGATAAGAAAACACTAATTCCAGCAAATGACTCCTAAGGCCAACTCTCGGAGCCAATGAAAGCATATTTGCGTGGTAAATCATCTAATTTACCACAGAAGTATTTCCAGTATTTCATCAGAACTCTCAAATATCTTCAATTTCTCAAGTCTACTCAACACAATGACATCGGAAATTACGAAAATTATACTCATTCATAAACCCAACAAAGCCCAACATAACAGCCTCACGCAGGCCTATTTCTCTCCTTGGGAATTTTTAAAAACTTTGGAAAAACTGGTCCTGAACAAGATAAATGCTCATATCCAACTGTCCTCTCTACACAATACAATTTTAGGATCCTCTACAAAACAATTTCAGGACATAATACAATCCACCACCTCACTGCTCACCAGCCTCACACAGATCATCCAAGAAGGCCTCGACAAAAATAGGCCAGCCTAACGCACCTTGGTTTGCTTCATTGACTGCCGCCACTACCCCCCCTCCCTTGGCATGTTAGGTTTTCAAGGAGTTACTGCCCATAAAGGGGGTGAACATCCTTATTTTCGTCATGACTCCTCTCCTGCATTTTTCACTATCATCCTGAATTTGCTTAACTCTTATTTACTCCAAGTGCATCTTATGTATAGTTCACATTTTTTCCACTTATTTCTCCCTTCCTCTTGACCACTATCCAAATAGAGTTGCAGACCAGCTCTAAATTTCCTTTTTTTGGGTGGCTAATAACAGCCAATAACAGCCATGCGTTATTGGCTTCAACTAGCGGGATCACCGCTTCGTGTCTCTTTTCATGTTCCCTCTCAGCAGTTGTTGGGACGCACTGCACCCAGTTCCTTCAGGCCGACTGCAAATCCTTGGGGCTCTAAAACAGGGTAGGCTGAATGATGATGCTCCTTGCTGCCACCGTTGGAGTGCTGGGACTATGTGACCGCAGCACCTTATTAGTTACTGTACCTCCTGTGACACCTCTGCACTCCTTTGACATTTGCAGCGTCAAGGCTATTGACACTAAGCAGTAGGAAACCAAATCAATCTAATCTAATTTCAAATTTGTCTATAGCTTCATGCAGCACTAGTTACTGGCTTGATTTTGGGTGTCAGAAGGACACTGACTCCGGCGCACTACAAAGGACCGTCACTTAAATCTAATCTGTACAAGAAGTGGATTGCTAATTTCTTTGGCAGTCCTGTACACACATTCTACAATAGCAAACAATCATTAACACGCCATTTCTTCAATGGTGTCCTCCAAAGCTGTATCTTTTCTCCTTCACTCTTCAAGGTATACATGCTCGACTTACCCACACCAACATAACACCGTCATCAGCTCATACGCTGATGACTTTACTACAATAACACAACACCGCAGCAGCACACGTCCAGCAATACCTGAACTCTTACGAAGTCGAGCTGCATTCAACAGAATGAATGTTTCCGCAAGAAAGTTATTCCTCACTTGTTCTAAACACCGCATTTACCCCCTCATGTCACACTCAACAATTAATCCCATGCGTCTTCGACACAGTTCCAAGAGACGTCCTCATAAACAAAATACTCAACACTCACATTCATCCAAATTACAAGAAGTGGCTTGCTAATTTCCTCTCCGGTACACATGCACACACTGTCTACAACAATAAGCTCTCTCGAATCCGCCACTTCCCCAATGGTATCCCACAGGGATCTGTGCTTTCCCCCTCCTGTTTTTAATTGAATGGGCACGACCTGCCCATTCCAACAGAACATAACACCCACATCAGTTCATACGCGGACGATCTCAAAATAATCATACAACACCACAAACACGAGACCGCAGCGTAACACCTACAGCATTACCTGAACTCTCTTGAAGTCTGGCTGCTGGACAACAGAATGAAGGTGTCTGCAAGCAAGTCGTCCCTCACACTGTTGACTGCGGATAACAGTGAACAACACATCCACCTCTATGTCACGCTCAACAACATCCCCATACCCCACAGCCCCACTACAACTATCCTTGGAGTAACTTATGACACGGGGATGACATTCAAGCCCCACACAATCAACATCAGCACCAAAATCAGGCCCAGACCGAACGTGCCTAGGGTACTCACTACAACTTCTTACGGTCACTCCAAGGAATCAATTACAACATTATACAAACAATTAATCAGGCTGTAATCTCCTACGCTAACACCGCTTGGTCCTCGGATCTTGCACCCACATACATTAACTTCCTGCTAAGGGGACAGAATACGGCCTTTCTTTCGCACTTGCATGAAGAAACCAAGGTCCTCTCTCTCAAGCATCATCTTGATATGAGAGGGACCCAATTCTTCAACAGGATTACAAACATGGCACATGGCACGCCCCTTCAGATTTGTTCCTGCGGTGCCGGGTCGCGGCCGATAAAGTAAAGCACGGCACGACCAGTCATTGTACCCGGCAGGCTCAAATATATTGTCACATCGGTGCTTGATCTGTGGGAGCGCCCGCTTGAGATCATCAATTTTCTCAGGGGTGTAGGTCTAATGTTGAAGCCTGCAGTGGTCGTAACATTCCCAACTTGCACTTGTTGGTGGATATTTGAATTCTCGGGCGGTGCGCCGGTCATTGCTCCCACACCGCAGAAGGGGCGTCATGAGTGACATTATCTTTTTGATCAGGTTCTCTTCCTTCTCGTCTTTGCTTGCATCCTTGCTATCCCTTAGGCGGCTCTGTTGCCTTCTTTAACGGTTCTGTCAGCGTCATGAGTGATATTTTGCTCTTGACCAGGTTCTCCTCTCCTCCTCCCCGTTTTCGCTTTCTTCCTTGCTATTTTTTAGGCGACATTGTTGATCCCTTTGCTCATTTTCACCCCTCCCACTTTTGAGTGACAAAGATAACCTTCTTCTGGGTCAATATCTCGCCCTGCGTTCAGTGAGCCTGGGGCTTGAAAACACTTCCATTAGGAACGTGTTGAGGAGGCTTGCCAGGTAGCTACTGTACCTGAAATTTCCAGAGCCTCATAATTAATCAAAATTACGGAGATTATTTTAATCTTCTCTGCCGTCGATCCAACTTTTCTTCTTTCGATCCGTTTCAACACCATCCGCCCCATCGACAGGTACCACAGACTAACTGGTTAGCTGATGATGGACGTCGACCCTTCCAAAGCCTGGGGGCGCTTATCTTGCGCCATCTTCTGGCATACAAAAAATACCGTCTAAAGGTCATAGCGTCGTAACGCTGTGGCGTTGGTGCGTTATCTAGATCGGCTTTGTAAGTGTAACCTCTGTGGCCACCTTATACCTCCTTCTCGAAGCTCTGAGGTGCAGCCCATTTTGGCTTCTGAGTGCTAGGATTCCTAACAAATGGACACTTAGTGTGTCCATATCTGGGATACCGCTATAAGAGAAAAAAAAACAGTTACACTGATTGCGAAAAAAGACTGAGCTTAACTTCTGGTCAGTATGCTATGCTGAGCCTGTATCACAGCTCCCGCCGAGATGGCGAGGAGACCTGAGAGCATCAGATCGATAGGCCACTGGGCTTACACTTAGCAAGGCGATCTAGATAATGCATTTAGTAACAATGCAATATAATTTTGATTGTTACTCCCTGCATCTAACTGTGGTTTTCATAGCTGTAGAGTTTGATACGTCCTCTGTGTTCATTTATGTTTTTTGATTTATTATCTTAGAGTGTATTAGATGGACTGATGTTCTTACATACCTAGTCATTCTTCCATGATCTGCTGCATTTTCATAGCATATTTATTTCTTTGAGATCTAGCATGAGAACTTTTTTTTTGACTGAAATATCAGCCCATGATGAATGCATTTGCTTTCATTTTCTCCCTTAGAATAGTGCCTGTACGGTTCCAACAAAATATAATGTCAGGAGTTAGTCTGTTGGTTCACAGATGCCAGCAAGTTACCTTATGGCCGTCTGACTTTGATTGGAGTAGCTAACTCTAAATATTCATTGGAGTGTCATCAGGAATATTGATTGATGTAGTTGTTAAAGTCTACTCTTGAAATTTCGTGTTCTCCTTATCAGGGAACATGAGCTAGGCTTAAACCGCCGCGAGTTTGTTAACTCTGACTAGGGAGACCCCCCACTGCCCCTCTTCACTTGCGACGATCCTGCCTTATTTGTAGGTCCGTCCTTCCTTGCAGTTATCCTAACCTTGGCAATTGCCTCATTAAATATTCGGTTTTAAAAATTCCAAGCCTTGTAGCCGAAGCGCTAGAATCTTACTACCGTATCCACTGCGTGTCGTAAAAGGCGACTAAAAAGGCGCCCCGTAGCCGGGAGTAGAATCGTGCTACCGTAAGGGAGAAGCGAGTTTGGGGTGGTATGTGGAAGAAAGTCTGGTGTGGAGGAAGGTTGGGCACGAGAAGGTGTGGTTTTGGTATTGAGTGATCGTTTGGCTAGTAGCGTTACCAAGTGGAAGGAGGTATCCTCCAGATTAATGTAGGTGAAAGTTGTGTTAGGCGTAGAAAGATGGGTATTTGTGAGTGCATATGGTCCAGGTAGCAAGAGGAGTGAGGAAAAGATAGTGAGACCTGAGTGAGTGTGTTGAGAGTTTTGTAGGTCAATTCAACTAGTTGTACTGGGTGACCTTAATGCAAGAGTCGGAGATGCAGTGGTGGAAAATGTGTTAGGAAGGTATGGCGTTCCCGATAGAAATGACAGGGGAAAAAAACTGATAGGTCTGTGTATGGAACAGGAGTTGGTGGTCAGGAACAGTTTGTTCAAGAAAAGAGATATTCACAAGTACACATAAAGAAAAATGGCCCGTGGTGCAGTGGTGGAGAGAGCGCTGATGTATTTTGTGCTGATGTCGAGGAGAGTGGTGGTCTGACCATCTGCTGGTGGAAGATAGATTAAGAGTGGAGCAAAGGTGGAAGGGCAACTAAGGAATGGTAGGAGGAAGAAAGATAGTAAAAGTGAGTGAACTGAATGTGAGAAGCAGAACTAAGGAGTTCCAACAGGCGTTGAGAGAAGACTATGACAACGTGAGAGGACAGGACCTGAGAGATGTGGAGGAAGAATGGGAGACGCTACGAGATGCGGTGCTGAGATGTGCAAAGAATGTGTGTGGTGCTTGCCGTGTGGGCGGGTGCGGAAGGAAAGGTTGCGAGTGGTGGAACGAGGAGGTTAAACTGTCGGCGGCACGAAAAAGAGGAGCGTTTGAGGAGTGGTTGCAGGTGAAGTCGGTGATGGCATATGAAGATTATAAAGAGAGGAGAAACGAGGTGAAGCGGGTGGTGAGGAGAGCCAAAAAGGACGCTAATGCCAGTTGGGGCAGACGGTTGGCCAGAATTTTGAGGAGAACAAAGAGATGTTCTGGAAAGAGGTGAAGAGGGTGAGAAAGGGAGAGACCGGAAAGGAGGAAGTGGTGAAAGATGAAAACTGCCAGTTGTTGTTGGAAGGTGTTGATACGGAAGAGGTGGGCAGAGTATTTTGACGAGTTGTTGAATGTCGAGGATGACAGAGAGGCTGACATTGTTACTGTGGGTGGAGATGCTCGGATACCAGTTTTGGGAGAGAAACTTGTGGAAGACATTTCCAGGGAAGATGTGCAGGAGGCGGTGGAGGTGATGAAAGCAGGGAAAGCCCCTGGTTTGGATAGCGTTGCGACCGAGTGCCTGAAGAAGGGTGGAGTAACGATTGTCGAATGGTTGGTGAGGTTACTGAACTTGTGTTTTGTGGCAGGCGTGGTACCAATTGAGTGGCTCAGTGCCTGCATTGTTCCGCTGTATAAGGGCAATGGATATAAAAATGAATGCTGCAACTCGAGAGGTATTAGTCAAACTGTTAAGTGTGATTGGTAAGTTGTACGGGAGAGTGCTGATCAAAATGATTAGAGACTGTACGGACTGCGTCATTGGACAGGAACGGTGTGGTTTTAGGAGTGGTAGAGGGTGCGCCTATCCAATTTTTGCAGTAGGACAGGTCTGTGAGAAGTACCTTGCAAAAGAAAAGGACGTATTCTGGGCTTTCATGGATATGGAGAAGGCATACGATAGGATTGACAAGGAAGTGTGCTGTGGAGGGTGTTGCGTTTGTATGGAGTGGGCGGACATGTGTTGAAAGCGGTGCAGAGTTTCTATGTTGGCAGCCAAGCATATGTCTAAGTAGGAAGCAAGGCGAGTGATTGTTTTTCAGTGAAAGTGGGTCTGAGACCAGGCTGCGTGATGTCTCCCTGGCTGTTCAATATCTATATGGATGGAGACCCCCTAAAGCTACTGGTTTACGGGTCGCACGGGGTCACGATCCAACGGGATGAAAACCCCATTTTCCTATCGGACCCTTTTATTCTTCACTATTTCTCCTTCTCTACCCTTTTCTGGTTATGCTCTCACCTTGTTTACTCCTTTTACCTGGTTTGTTTTGTTGAAACTCCATTTACTTATCTCTCTTCTTCTCTTGACAACTTTCCCGCATAGTGTTTTTTTTTATAATTTCTCTTGCTTTATATATTTCGTTTATTAATTACTCTGTTTGTTATCCCCTGGTTTATCTTTTTTTTTAGCATTTCTCTTGCTTTATATATTTCTCTCTTATTAATTACTTCCTGTTTGTTATCCCCTTGTTTCTCTTTTTTTTCTTGAATCTATACTCACCAACGATCAAGGTGGTCAAAGTAGCAAAGTTGACGACGGATAACGCTGTAAATGATATGACTGCATCAGGCCTCTGCGATGTGGTGGACCGGGGGGTGGGACAACCTTCAGCGAACCCGTTGCTGGAGTAGAGCTGTTGGGAGGTCTTGTTAACCGTCGGAATGCTGTGATGCAGGGGAAACGAACCTCACATAGCTCACAAGTGGTGCCCGTTGAAAGAGCCAGAAAATACTTGCTATATGCGCTCCAAGGTGGCCGTGGATATGTTGAGGGGGCTCCTCTGAACTCTTGTGGATTTTTAAATAGAAATTCAGCAAATGTCGACGACCCAGACTTCTCCATTGGACAACTCTTCTGAACAACGGCTATTACAACAACAACAATAACAACAACAACAGCGGTTGTCGCAAGATAATGACGTATCAACGTCACCATCTGGTGGACGATCTTCAACACCGCCATCACCCGGTGGTCGTGCCGAAATAGTGGACGCAAACACCCTTTATTCCAGGCTGCCTGATGGAGAGATGATTAGTCAACAGTAGCCTTCCCGCACTTCTGGTGGGGTGGACATTGGAAACAAGACACACGACCGTGATACGGGTGCGGTACATGCTGCTCCCAGACGAAAGCCCGGGAGAAGCCGCCGCAATCATGTACGACCCCATGAACGATACGCTGAGAGTCGGAAAATACTTGGTAAGTCTTTTTCAAAATATAAACTTCACCAAGTTCTTCACCGTCAAGGCAATCTCGGGAGAGAACCTGGCCGATACTAATACTATACCAGCTAATCGACAACTCTGCGCTGCACTGGGGTGACCCCCGAAGCGCATCAGTGAGCTTGAGAGTGGCTCCCTCCTGGTTGAGGTGGAGATGAGAAGCAAAGTAGGAACATTCAGAACCTAAAACTACTAAATAATATACCTGTAACAGTTGATGAGCACCCTACTCTCAACACGATACAAGGAACTATCTACTATTCAAACAGACCTAGTCACTCCGACGACGATATTCTTACTGAACTCGCGGATCAGCAAGTCACCAAGATATACATAGTGAAACGACGGCGAAGCGGAGTTGAAGAGTACACTGGTGTCTACATCCTCACTTTTCAAGTTTTGTTCTCTGCCTCCTGATGTCCCCATTGTCTGGACGCAGTGCTCGGTTCGAGAATACATCCCTAATCCCAAACGCTGTGACAACTGCCAAAAGTTTGGTCATGGAAGTGATGCCTGCCGATTGAGGTACATAAAAAGTACTCGCTTCAACTTTGGTAAGCACGCCCATGGCCACCATTGTGGCCGACCTGCCAATTGCGCAAACTGTACAGAGGACCATCCTGCATCATCACGCGAATGCTTCTATTACAGACTTGAAAAGGAGATACTCGCTGTTCAAGCTTGAGAACGCCTTACCTACCCCGAAGCCAAGAGACAAATAACCGCCAAATTTATCCTCCCGCTTGCTAGCTTTGCTGCAGTGACAACGGGAGCACCTGTAACCAGGGTTCCTTCTAACCTACAACACGATACTCTTCATCCTCCTCGAAATCGAGGAGGCCCGTGACAACAGTCATTCGCACTGCCCGGAAACTCGGAAATTCCGTTTGAGATTCCTTCCCTCACTCCCACCTCGCCTCGTCCATCATTTGCTGATCGACGTCGAATGGGAGTTCCAGATCTGAATCTGGGCGACGACCTGCCTTTATTGGAGGCAGCACCCCATAAAGAAACGCTGTCACCTCAACGCGCTCCTCACCAGCCACACAAGACAAAAACTCGGGATCTGTCACCAACGTTTAAGCCCGCCTTTCTCCAAGCACAATCAAGATTCCCCTAGGTAACCGCGCAGCCTAGCCAGATTACTGCTCAACTCGGATGTCATTCTGGTGCCTTTATCATGGCACCAAATGCCCCTTCGCCTCTGGCTTGCTTAGCCGCTCCAGATTATAACCCTAAAGGAATGCGCCGACCACAGTATTGAGTGATACCCACCCTACCTCATCATCGCCTCAGGTCGGAGAAACTTGCTTGCCGCTTACCAGACATAAGCGCACTGGCTCCAACCTGGACGCTGATGATCCAAACTGAAATGATCCTTCGTTGACTCGTTGTCAAAAGAGAAGCTCCAGCGATACTCGTCGAGCGCGGCCGACAGGCCGTGAATGACATAGTCTACAAAAGCGATATCTAATTAGACCTTATCAACTCAAGCCTAGACCTTAAATTTCTCTAACCTAAACCACAATGTCTGATATCAATGTTAGAGGATACCATGCTAACTATGCTGAACTATTGAAACTAACCCAAACCTCTAATCCAACGGAAGTTTGTCTCCAGGAAACTCTCCTATGGCTGTACAAACCATCTTTTCCCAGTGGGTATAAAGCCCACTTCACCTCGCCTACTGCCGATGCTCGACTGGGCACTGGTCTGGCTACAACAGCAAATCAAGCAATCACATGCTCTTCAATCCCACTACAAACAACTCAGCAAGCTCAGGCCCACATAGTGGGCCTCAAACGCCCCGTTACTGTTTGTAACCAACATATTTCCCCAAATGAACTAATTTCATGCGCACTTCTCACTAACCTGTTTGGTCAACTTCCTGCGCCCTACCTTCTTGTAGGTGACCTTAATGGTAAACAGCCCCTCTGGGCTGGAGACACAGCTGATGGTCGTGGAGGGCACGTCGAAGCATTCTTTCTGTCTTCTGATATTGCGCTCCTTAATACCGAAGAACCGACGAACTTCCATACCCAGAGAGCCTCGTTATCGGCTTTTGAATTATTCTGCTCCCCAGACCTTGCATGGCAAGTATTGGAGGAGCCCTATAGAAGTGACCAATTCCCCATCACCATCACTACTTTCCGTCCTGAAGATACTTCTACCGCTCGCCGATACATAATGCATAAAGCCAACTGGCAATTGTTCACCGCTTATACAACAACACCTTTCCCGCCTCAAGATATATCCTGTGACGAGATGATGGAAAACTTTAACAGTACCCTCCTTCGCGCTGCAGATCGCAGCATCCCTATAACCAAGAGAACACTACGTAAAATTAGGACACCCTAGTGGAGTGACCTGTGTGAAATAGCAAAACGGCAAAGGAAGCGTGCATTCAATCGATACCGGCGCACCAAAGCAGTAGCAGATAAAATTACGTTTGGGCGAGAAACTGCAAAATCACGAATTACGTACTTCCTATCTAGGGAAGAATCGCGGCAAAACTTCGTATCGTCCTTTAATGTGAACACACCAATGTCCAAAGTGTGGTCCCGCATACCGTAAATGACTGGGAAGTACTGTTCTCGCTCCCCCTTCAACCCTTAGGATGATGGGAACGACCCACACCGATCCGCAAAAAGTCTGAACTTTTTGCAACACAACTCCTCCGTCAGCTCGGATTCTGGGTACAGCCCGGCTTTCTGTATCACAAAGCGTACTGCAGAACAAAATGATCTGGACTTTTTCATAAATTCCCTTATACCTTACAATGAAAATATCACGGTACGCAAAATCTTTGGTGCAATCTGCACCTACGACCCTTCTGCTCCTGGTGAAGATCGAATCTCATACGAGATGCTCCAGCACTTACGTCCCTCTGCACTCTCCTACTTGTCTTATTTACAACTCAGTCTGGTCTACCCACTCCTATCCCGATCGGTGGAGGGAGGCAGTGGTTCTGTCTTTCCCAAAACCTGGTAAGCCTACCGATGAAGTGACCAGCTACCGCCCTATAGCTCTCACCTCGTGTGTAGCGAAGGTTCTAAAGAAGATAGTGGATGCCCGACTGACTCGGCACCTAGAAGCGAACTCACTCCTCTCCCCATTACAATTCGATTTTCGAAAGATGCTATCAGCGCAGGACGCATTATTACGCGTTGTGACTGATATCCAAGGAGCCTTGGACCGCAAGCGTTTTCTTTGACCTTGGGAAGGCATATGATGCAACCTGGCGCTATGGCATCCTCCGAGAGATAAACCGGATGGGACTCCGGGGTCACTTAGCATTTTTCATCCGGAACTTCCTCCGGCGGAGAGTCTTCCGGGCCAAAATCGGCCTTCACCTTGCAGACATACATACCCAAGATTAGGGGGTCCCCCAAGGTAGCATCTTTTTGCGTACTCAATTCGCGCTTGCCATTAATGGGATCACGGGGTCATCACTCCCTCCGTGATGACCATGGTAACGATTTAATGATGTACGCATCGGCGCCTGTTGTGTCCCAACTCCAAAGTGAACTACTGAGAGCAATTGCTCAGATGGTTGTCTGGACAGAATCTCCAGGCTTTAAAATATCTAAAAGCAAGACATGTGCATCATATCCATCGGTCTTGCACACACACGGAACCAGACCTCAGATTTTATGAAGAAATGATCCTTTTCCTACCTACAGTCCGCTTTTTAGGACTAATAATCGACCGGAAGCTGACCTGGAAGTACCACGTGCAGCAACTTATGATAGACTGCTTAC
>SDVV010005514.1:0-19160 GCA_016164225.1 Gammarus roeselii | reverse complement strand
CAAAGTGCTCCCCACGAACACCCGGCTCATGTGCTCCTCACGAACACCCGGGCTAAAGTGCTCCCCACAAACACCCGGCCCAAGTGCTCCTCACAAACGCTCGGGCCAAAGTGCTCCCCACAAACACCCGGCATAAGTGCTCCTCACAAACACCCGGGCCAAAGTGCTCCCCACGAACACCCGGCTCATGTGCTCCTCACGAACACCCGGGCTAAAGTGCTCCCCACAAACACCCGGCCCAAGTGCTCCTCACAAACACCCGGGCCCAAGTGCCCCTCACAAACACCAGGGCAGAAACACGCATTCACGTGTAGGAGACGCCGCGTCGTATTATCGGAGCAGTAGGGAAAGGAAAGGGAGACAGTATCCTACCGCAGCAACGCTCAGTCCTGTCAAAATGAAAACGAATCATATCAAGGTCCATATTTAATAGCGGATATCATTGCCCACTTGTACCAGCGTATGTCAAGCTCCATATGTAATGATGGATAGCAAGGCCCACTTGTAATAGCGTATGTCAAGCTCCATATGTTATAATGGATATCGAGGTCCATATGAAATAGCGGATATCAAGGTCCATTCGTAATAACGGATATTAAGGCCCACTTGTAATAGCGTATGTCAAGGTCCATATGTAATAACGGATATCAAGGCCCACTTGCAATAGCGTATGTCAAGGTCCATATGTAATAACGGATATCAAGGTCCATATGTAATAGAGGATATCAAGGTCTATATGTAATAGCGTATATCAAGGCCCACTTGTAATAGCGTATGTCAAGGTCCGTAGGTAATAGCGTATATCAAGGCCCCTATGTAATAGCGTATATCAAGGTACAGTTACACCGGAGCCTACATGAAGCCGCCCGCATAACAAATAAGAATGGAGCATCGTTACAAAAAGAATTTTAACCAAATAATGACTTGAAAATGTGATTGTTATTACCTACTAATGACCTGAAAGGGTCATCATCTGCAACCTATTCCAATGTCACTCCTAACCCGACAACCGGCCAACTGCTCCCATTCCCAATCAAAGCCGCCGCTAATAGACTAATTGTTACTGCCGCAGATCATTCCTGATTGGGTTTACGCTCCATCACCAGCGGAGACTGGAATTGGCGGCGATAATGGTGTAGGCCAAGACATTTACAACCAAATTAATTGCACGTCAATGTGGCAAAATCACCACGACCATTATTTTACTTATGTCCTCTAAAGAGTCATTTAATCGACTAAAATTATCCTCTGCCTAGCGGCGATACAGAGTGATCATAAGCGAAATTTTCCGCGTTGATAATAACGAAAATGTAAGAGAGGACATCATCGTATATGACCTTATTAAAATAATCAGTACGTACAAGCCACAGTTGGTCTGTCAACAGGGACATAACACAATCAGAACATTCATACACCTTTTTTTTTCATTCATGCATCTAAATTAGCGTTTACTAATGATACAATAAAGAGGAGCAGTGGTAGCTTTGATTAGTTCGTTTTACCAACACACTTCACATATTTTTCCTGCCAACGAACTTCTTTTGTTCGTTTCCATTAAACATCCACTCCCTCGCTGTTGGATCTTCACTCCCCCGCTGTTGGATCTTCGGCAAAATGTTTCAACTCATTATGGAGAAGCTAACTACATTAGAAACAAGTTTGCAATCGTCCGATTGATCGGAGGATGGGGCTACGATCAATGGAAAATGGTAATCAGATTAGAAGTAGGCTGGAGTTATGGACGCGTGAATTTGAATGATGGAATGATGGACTTATTGCCGTCTAATTTGAATAACTGTACCCAAGTTATCATAGAACAGTGGAACGTTTTCGAACTCAGTAATAACCCTGCATTAAGACCCACGCTGAGGGGGATCAGTAGTGTAGCCCTGTGTGCCAATCTGTTCTTCTTTTCCATCCATTTGAACGTGTGTGACACCCACGTTGTCAGTGTACCTGTTGTTGTTACCGGTGTTGTTACGCCGAGTTCTCCTTTTTCAATAAAGTGATACAGCTGTTGTTCTTGCTGGTGTTGTTACGCCGTGTTCTCCTTTTTCAATAAAGTGATACAGCTGTTGTTCTTGCTGGTGTTGTTACGCCGTGTTCTCCTTTTTCAATAAAGTGATACAGCTCTTGTTCTTGCTGGTGTTGTTACGCCGTGTTCTCTTTTTTCAATAAAGTGATACAGCTGTTGCTGTTGCTGGTGTTGTGACGCCGTGTTCTCCTTCTTCAATAAAGTGATACAGCTGTTGTTGTTGCTGGTGTTGTTACGCCGTGTTCTCCTTTTTCAATAAAGTGATACAGCTGTTGTTGTTGCTGGTGTTGTTACGCCGTGTTCTCCTTTTTCAATAAAGTGATACAGCTGTTGTTGTTGCTGGTGTTGTTACGCCGTGTTCTCCTTCTTCAATAAAGTGATACAGCTGTTGTGTTGCTGGTGTTGTTACGCCGTGTTCTCCTTCTTCAATAAAGTGATACAGTTGTTGTTGTTGCTGCTGTTATTACGGCGTGTTCTCCTTCTTCAATAAAATGATACAGTTGTTGTTGTTGCTGGTGTTGTTACGGCGTGTTCTCCTTCTTCAATAAAGTGATACAGCTGTTGTTGTTGCTGGTGTTGTTACGGCGTGTTCTCCTTCTTCAATAAAGTGATACAGTTGTTGTTGTTGCTGGTGTTGTTACGGCGTGTTCTCCTTCATCAATAAAGTGATACAGTTGTTGTTGTTGCTGGTGTTGTTACGGCGTGTTCTCCTTCTTCAATAAAGTGATACAGCTGTTGTTGTTGCTGGTGTTGTTTCCGCGTGTTCTCCTTCTTCAATAAAGTGTTACAGCTGTTGTTGTTGCTGGTGTTGTTACGGCGTGTTCTCCTTCTTCAATAAAGTGATACAGTTGTTGTTGTTATTGCCGTGCTGAACTCTCAGTTGAAGGACAGCAACGCCCCAATTAGGGCGGTACTAATCAATCGCTTGAAGGAGTTGAATTCAACAACTTTCCAAGACGCGTGTTGTTCCCTTGTTTTCAACTGGATAGTGTCCTTGCATCTGAATGAAGCTGGATAATGTCGATTCATCTGAATGAAGCTGAATAGTGTCCATGCATCTGAATGAAGCTGGATAATGTCGATTCATCTGAATGAAGCTAAATAGTGTCCATGCATCTGGATGAAGCTGGATAATGTCGATTCATCTGAATGAAGGTGGATAGTGTCCATGCATCTGAATGAAGCTGGATAATGTCGATTCATCTGAATGAGCTCGATAGTGTCCATGCATCTGAATGAAGCTGGATAATGTCAATTCATCTGAATGAAGCTGGATAGAGTCCATGCATCTGAATGAAGCTGGATAATGTCGATTCATCTGAATGAAGCTGGATAGTGTCCATGCATCTGAATCAAGCTGGATAATGTCGATTCATCTGAATGAAGCTGGATAGTGTCCATGCATCTGAATGAAGCTGGATAATGTCGATTCATCTGAATGAAGCTGGATATGTCCATGCATCTGAATGAAGCTGGATAATGTCGATTCATCTGAATGAAGCTGGATAGTGTCCATGCATCTGAATGAAGCTGGATGATGTCGATTCATCTGAATGAAGCTGGATAGTGTCCATGCATCTGAATGAGCTGGTTAGTGCCGATACAACTGAATGAAGCTGGATAGTGTCCATGCATCTGAATGAAGCTGGATAATGTCGATTCATCTGAATGAAGCTGGATAGTGTCCATGCATCTGAATGAAGCTGGATAATGTCGATTCATCTGAATGAAGCTGGATAGTGTCCATGCATCTGAATGAAGCTGGATAATGTCGATTCATCTGAATGAAGCTGGATAGCGTCCATGCATCTGAATGAAGCTGGATAATGTCGATTCATCTGAATGAAGCTGGATAGTGTCCATGCATCTGAATGAGCTGGTTAGTGTCGATACAACTGAATGAAGCTGGATAGTGTCCATGCATCTGAATGAAGCTGGATAATGTCGATTCATCTGAATGAAGCTGGATAGTGTCCATGCATCTGAATGGAGCTGGATAATGTCGATTCATCTGAATGAAGCTGGATAGTGTCCATGCATCTGAATGACCTGGTTAGTGTCGATACAACTGAATGAAACAACAGAAGCAATAAACAATAATTGAAAATTCCTGGTTTCATGATAAGAACAGTTGGATATTTATTCATTGTATGTGTTATCAGGAGAAGTGATTTTGAGGTATATGAATAAGAAAAAGTCCCATTTATTTGAATGCACCATTGCTCACCAGCGACAACACAATTGATGCCATTATTGTTCATTAGCGACAACACGATGAATGACATTATTGTTCACTACCGGTAATACAATGAATGCCATTATTGTTCGCTAGCGGCAACACAATGAATGCAATTATTGTTCACTAGCGACAACACAATGAATGCCATTATTGTTCACTAGGGGCAACACAATGAATGCAATTATTGTTCACTAGCGGCAACAAAATGAATGCCATTATTGTTCACTAGCGGCAACACAATGAATGCCATTATTGTTCACTAGCGACAACACAATGAATGCAATTATTGTTCACTAGCGACAACACAATGAATGTCATTATTGTTCACTAGCGGCAACACAATGGATGCTATTATTATTCAGTAGCGCCAATACAATGTATGTCATTATTGTTCACTTGCGGCAACACAAGCAATGCCTTTATTGTTCACTAGACATTATTGAATGCCATCATTGTTCACTTGCGGCAACACAATTAATGCCTTTAATGTTCACTAGCGACGACACAATGAATGCCATTATTGTTCACTCGACACAATGAATGTCATTATTGTTCACTAGCGGCAACACAATGAATGCCATTATTGTTCACTAGCGGCAACACAATGAATGTCATTATTGTTCACTAGCGACAACACAATGAATGTCATTATTGTTTACTAGCGGCAACACAATGAATGCCATTATTGTTCACTAGCGGCAACACAATGAATGTCATTATTGTTCACTAGCGGCAACACATTGAATGCAATTATTGCTCACTAGCGGCAACACAATGAATGCCATTATTGTTCACTAGCGGCAACACAATGAATGCCATTATTGTTCACTAGCGGCAACACAATGAATGCCATTATTGTTCACTAGCGGCAACACAATGAATGCAATTATTGTTCACTAGCGGCAACACAATGAATGCCATTATTGTTCACTAGCGACAACACAATGAATGCTATTATTGTTCACTAGCGGCAACACAATGAATGCCATTATTGTTCACTAGCGACAACACAATGAATGTCATTATTGTTTACTAGCGGCAACACAATGAATGCCATTATTGTTCACTAGCGGCAACACAATGAATGTCATTATTGTTCACTAGCGGCAACACATTGAATGCCATTATTGATCACTATCAGCAAAACAATGAATGCCGTTATTGTTCACTAGCGGCAACACAATGAATGCTATTATTGTTCACTAGTGACAACACAATGAATGCCATTATTGTTCACTAGCGACAACACAATGAATGCCATTATTGTTCACTAGCGGCAACACAATGAATGCAATTATTGTACACCAGCGACAACACAATGAATGCCATTATTGTTCACTAGCGGCCATTATTGTTCACTAGCTTGTAAGGTAAATAAGGACTGAAGTCAATATTGAAATTTCACCTCGTACCGCCAAATATCAAAGACGTATAAGACCAGTGATTTATCTGTCATTATTTACAGTTAAGTCTTTCACGTATTTCAGTCGCCTTAAGCCCGAATTCTTAAAGAAACCCCAAAATACGTGAACCGGCTGCTTGGATAATCAAATTGAAACCGTTGGTAACATTACGGAAAATAAGCTCACTGTATTTATAAATGAACGAACTGAACATTAGCTTACCTTCTTCTGGCCAACTGTACCTGAATAATGTTCCTGGGGTTAAACGAAACTATTGCATGCGACTGAAACATTCAAGAAGACCTTTTCACTTCAGCCCTTGAAAACGTTACATTAACTCTGTTGCTGTTGAGTAAAAACCCAGTGTTGTCTGAGCAAGCAACCTCCCTATCCCTTAAACCCAGTGTTGTCTGAGCAAGCAACCTCCCTATCACTAAAACCCAGGGTTGTCTGAGCAAGCAGCCTGCCTATCCCTTAAACCCAGGGTTGTCTGAGCAAGCAGCCTGCCTATCCCTTAAACCCAGTGTTGTCTGAGCAAGCAGCCTCCTATCCCTTAAACCCAGGGTTGTCTGAGCAAGCAGCCTCCCTATCCCATAAATCCAGTGTTGTCTGAGCAAGCAGCCTCCCTATCCCTCAAGCCCAGTGTTGTCTGAGCAAACAACCTACCTATCCCTTAAACCCAGTGTTGTCTGAGCAAGCAACCCCTCTATTCCTTACAGCCAGTGTTGTCTGAGCAAGCAGCCTCCCTATCCCTTAAACCCAGTGTTGTCTGAGCAAACGACCTCCCCATCCCTTAAACCCAGTGTTGTCTGAGCAAGCAGCTTCCCTATCCCATAAACCCAGTGTTATCTGAGCAATCAGCCTTCCTATCCCTTAAACCCAGTATTGTCTGAGCAAGCAACCTCCCTATCCCTTAAACCCAGTGTTGTCTGAGCAAGCAACCTCATTATCCTTTAAACCCAGTGTTATCTGAGCAAACAGCCTCCCTATCTCTTAAACCCAGTGTTATCTAAGCAAGCGGCCTCCCTATCCCTTAAACCGTGTGTTATCTGAGCAAGCGCCTCCTTATCCCTTAAACCCAGTGTTGTCTGAGCAAGTGACCTCCCTATCCCTTAAGCCCAGTGTTGTCTGAGCAAGCAGCCTCTATATCCCTAAGCCCAGTGTTATCTGAGCAAACAACCTCCCTATCCCTTAAACCCAGTGTTATCTAAGCAAGCAACCTTCCTATCCCTTAAACCCTGTGTTATCTAAGCAAGCGGCCTCCCTATCCCTTAAACCCTGTGTTATCTAAGCAAGCAACCTTCCTATCCCTTAAACCCTGTGTTATCTGAGCAAGCAGCCTCCCTATCCCTCAAACCCAGTGTTGTCTGAGCAAGCAACCTTCCTATCCCATAAACCCAGTGTTGTCTGAACAAGCAGCCTCCCTATCCCTTAAACTCAGTGTTATCTGAGCAAGCAGTCTCTATATCCCTTAAACCCAGTGTAATCTGAGCAAGCAACCTCCCTCTTCCTTAAACCCAATGTTATCTGAGCATGCAAACTCTCTAACCCTTAATCCCAGTGTTTTCTGAGCAAGCAGCCTCCCTATCCCTTAAACCCGGTGTTGTCTGAGCAAGCAACTTCCCTAGCCCTTAAACCCAGTGTTGTCTGAGCAAACAACCTCATTATCCCTTAAGCCCAGTGTTATCTGAGCAAGCGACCCCCTATTCCTGAAACCCAGTGTTATCTGAGCAAGCAACCTCTCTATCCCTTGAACCCTGTATTATCTGAGCAAGCAGCCTCCCTATAGAGTATCTAACAAGCAACCGTCAAAATTGGGCCAAAGCAGAGAAACGTATTCAAATGGGGCTAACCAATTCCTGCCAAGAAGTCCGGTGCTCTGTTCCCTGCAACGGCCATCAATTACTCTCTGGGATGAAGGCAGATAAACTGGGAGTGTCCTTAGGGGAGTGATCCGGGATTTGGGGGAACGCGCCCAGTCCCAGTCACGGCGAGGGGAATGCGAATTAGATTGTCGTCTTCTCGCTCATACTGAAGAACACTTCAAATATTGATCCGTATTTTTTGTACCGATGCAGATGATTGTTGATGGTGTATCAATTTTAGCTAACGTAGCAAATTCATCGCTTTGCTTCTATTTACTTTTTTTGTATGATTAATTTTATAGTGACTATGAGCACGAAATCAATAGTGTCCTCTCGTTATCAATGATACCAAACAGTGACCTTCTCTCTTATCAGCGATGCCACACAATGTTCTACACACAATCTTGTGTGTGTACATTCGCTTACAAGATTGTATGTATTTGTGTGCATACATGCATACAGCATACATGTATACAGCAATGTTCTACACACAATCTTGTGTGTGTACATTCGCTTACAAGATTGCATGTATTTATGTGTATACATGTATACAGCATACATGCATACAGCAATGTTCTACACACAATCTTGTGTGTGTACATTTGCTTACAAGATTGCATGTATTTATGTGCATACATGCATACAGCCGTTTCCCCTAGTATGTCTGTGAATACATACATACGTGTATACTTACATTCACATACAGGATTGCATGTATTTATGTACATACATACAGCCATTTCTCCTAGTATGTCTGTGAATACATACATACGTGCATACTTACATTCACACACAAGATTGCATGTATTTATGTGCATACATACATACAGCCGTTTCCCTAGTATGTCTGTGAATACATACATACGTGCATACTCACATTCACATACAATATTGCGTGTATTTATGTGCTTACATACATACAGCCGTTTCCCTAGTATGTCTGTGATTACATACATACGTGCATACTTACATTCGCATCCAAATTCCAACAATCAAAAATTGGCGACAAATTCTAAAGAAGTGAGCCAACAACATCAACACGAGAACCACCAAGTCCAATCGTCTGCAGTCGCTGTGGGAGAGGCACTTCCTGAGTTGGGTAACCAGCTGATGAACAGCGGAGCCAGCTTTGCCAAAGGGAAATGGGCCAGTGGCGAAGTATGTCACCCCGACAGCTGGCTGTCGCAGTCTTCATCAGTCGACAGTGGAGATGAGGAAAAGAGCGACCACAACCTCTCGGGACGGCCATCGCCATTACGGCTTGTTATTGACGATTGTGCAAAGGAATTAGTCAATAAACCCCGACGCAGTTAACGTATCAATATCCGAACACACGAGTATGGAGAAAAGGAGTTATGACTCATCCAGTCCCGAGCAGCTTCATTTTGTCTAAAGCAGCTTTTAGTGATGACTGTATTGAAGTTTATTAAAAAAAACATTGGTGGCAAGCTTTCATCTAGTAATTTTAATCTTTTTAGATCTAGAATATCCTTCCTCCAATTCAACTCTTGCATTGAGTGTCATGCTCGACTTGTTGTAATTGCACAAAAAATAGCATTCAGTATGATATCTCACTTTTACCGTGCATGAATATGACTGTAGAAAGCATCACCAACAACTTTCTCTCTGCTGTTCTCCATTATATGTCATCAAATACTGTAAATTTGTGCGTGTTCTACAACATTGTATTTTTCTCGTGTCAGGATATGATTGTATCAAAAATTAAATACAACATATTTGTAAATGAACAAACAACCCCCAAACTTCTCTATTAACAGATCAAAACTCATAATGGAGGAGCAAATAAACAATATTTATTTATTTGATCGTGCTATGCAGGAAAATAAAAATAATTTCAACCATGTTCTCCACGTAATCGATCCAGATTTACAAATGAGAATGAATATTCCGGAGTGTCCAATAATTCCGGGTGATGAGCTCCCTCGCCATACAAATTCATCAAGAAACAATATCACCTGCACGGCTTTAAATGTTGCTAGTTTGAAAGAGAACTTTATTAGCTTTCAAATCAATAAAACAGACCATTTTGCACCTACTGTGATAGGGCTCTGTGAAACCAAATTGACAAATGCATTACAGAAGTTATATAATTTATCGGGTTACAATTTTATACAAACGGCGTTTGTTTATTTATAAATAACAGGTTAACTGTTGTACCTGAATTCTCTTCCATCAGGCCGAGAACTGAGACTCTTTTTGTCGACGTATATTGTGATAACGAAGTTGATACAATAGGTATGGTTTACCGTAGAGCCTCTGAAATATCGGTAGAAAGTTTCTAGCTGGAGATGAATGAAATTATCAGTGGCATCGACATAGCCCATAATAAAGTGTATATTATGGGTGATTTCAACGTATATCTGCTTCAGTATCATAGATCGAATGCAGTTGCTGACTATTGTAATAATTTCCTTTCTCATGGTCTGTATCCATTAATTACTAAACCAACGCGTGCAGCTGCTGGACCCGCAACTTTAATTGATAACATTTTCGCCAACGATGTTAATAGTGTAACTCGTGAAGCTGTGATCATTTCCGATGTCGCCGACCATTACCCAATTTTCATTCAAAAATCGAATTCTCACGGACCCTGTAATCAGACTATAATTACCTATCGTAAATCTAACGACTGTAACATTCAAAGCTTTAAAGAGGCGCTGGGAGCTTACGACTTTAATGCGATACTATTCACAGTAAACTCAATTAATGCTTTCACGCAGTTCCATAGCATATTAATTGAACTGTTCGAGGTGCATTTCCCGTTACATCTAAGAGCTCACCTACAAACAAGCTAAGAATCCGTGAATGACACCTGGCTGACTTGCCTCTCAAAAAGAGAAGGACAGACTGTACCGTAGATACAAATGGCATCCCATCACTCGTAGAGATGAATTTAAACGATACAAAAATGCGTTCACTAAACTGACAAATATTGCTCGTGAAAAATATATCCATAATTTGATAGAGACCTCTCAAGGAAATAACAAAAAAGTTTGGAAAATTATAAGCAACCTTCTAGGAAAAAATAAACAGAGTAATTCGGATTCAATTATTATTGATGATGAAGTAATCAGTGATCCTCAAACGATTTACTTCCTAATACTCTAAGTGAATCAATTATTAGCAACAACATCCTTTTTGAATATTATTTATAGAATGCAATTCCTGAACAGCCAATCATTAACGATTTAAAAAATAGTTGAGCACTGGCTGGTATAACATCCCAACCAATGTAATTAAAGCTATATCTGGGACTATGGTAGCTCATTTGACCCCACTTATCAATAAGTCTCTCAGGCAAGGAATTATTCCTGATGCACTCAAAATCGCTAAAATTAGTCCAATATATAAAAATAAAAGCAATACAGACGTAGAAATTATCAAATTTTGTGAAAAAGTGTTTGATGATAGACTATATACTCATTTTGTCTCATATAACCTACTAAGCCAAAATTAATTTGGCTTTCAGGAATACAGAGCAAGCTATATTAAAATTTGCTGGAGACGTTGTTGATGGGCTTGACAGTGGTAAAGTCACCGTTGCAACTTTTATAGATCTTAGCGAAGCTTTCGATTGCGTGAATCATGAGATTTTGGTTGCAAAATTACAGCATTACGGAGTTAGTTCCATCGATAGGAGCGGGATAAAAAGTTATGTTCTTGATAGAAACACCTAGTCACTTGGAATAAACAATCATCATCTGCCAGTACGTTATATATAGGAGTTCCGCAAGGGTCGATCTTTGGGCCTTTGCTCTTCCTTATATATATTAAAGACATTGTAAAAACTAGCAACAGGTTATCCTTTGTACTTTTTGCAGATAATACCACAGTTTAATCAACCGGGAAAAACCTCAATGATACTATTACTAATATGAATAATCAATTTGTTTACATTTCAAACTGGTTCACATCCAACAAGCTAACGCTAAATTTCGATATGACGCAGGTCATGATATTTTCCAGGAGGATGATACCCATCCCTAACACACAAGTCGAATTGAACGGTCAACAGTTGGTATATGTAGCAAAAACAAAGTTTCTCGTTGTATTAGCAGATCAAAGACTTGACTGGAAAGATCACGTCTCATTTGTTAACGGGGAATTATCCAAATCGTGTGGTATCCTATACAAAATTAGAAGTTGTCTTACGACTCCTGCTAAAAGTCTTTTGTGCTATAGCCTGATACGTATTGTGTAAACGTGTATGCGTCTACCTACAAACCAAATTTAAGACCTATCGTTCTTAGTCAAAAGCGTGTCAACCGAACACTATCACATGCTAGCAGACGTGACCACACGTCGCTTCCCTTTGTCAAATCTGTGTCAAATCATCATCTGTGTCAAATCATTAACTGTGTCAAATCATTAACTTTTCCGCTGCGGTGCTTGTCTACAAAGCTTTGAATCATTTAACTTACATTGATAACGTTTTTTTTCACTAGAAATAATCCTATGTATGATCTTCGCAACAATGCGGATTCGCAAATCCCCCGAAATTCGTCAACACAGTCCCAACTATTGTTAAAATACAGAGCTGCTAAAACCTGGAATACGATTATTGCTACCTTGAAACGTAAACTCAAATTATACCTGTTTGAACTTGAACGTGCAGAAATTCTTGAATTGTAATTTACTTCTGCTATGCAATTTACCGTGTCAACTATTAATGTTTCATCTGTTTATTTTTATAGATGCTTTCATTCTATTTTTTTTCTCGCCTCCTATGCTCAAGTTTCTAATTATCTTCTTCAAATAGAAATCCGTTCATGTATTGTACCCATCGATTATGACTCACTGAAATATTTATTCCCCGTGTGCATAAGTTAATATGTCATGCTAACTATGCAGTTAGTTTCAAATTGGTGTCATCGTACGCCAAGCAATGTGTTAGTGATGTAATGGACGACCTCATGTCGGACATTTTCTGCTCTCAAGTTTCTTAGTGAATGACAATTCAAACAGTAAAAAGTCAAGATGAAGTAAACGTCTGTGATTCGACTTACTCTGCTTATTTTTCTTGAAATCAATGGTCCAATGTAATGCTTTCATCTGTCATGACATATTGAAAAGTAGAGAGTAGAGGATGTCCTTCAACAATGTCCATTGGTTGTTCTTTACTTCTCAACCGTAGTTATAAGTTAATATTAAATTGACCTAAGTAGCAAATGTTGTCTTTTGAACAGTTCACGCTGACGAAGACTTAGTACGTATCATCTGTGTATTCTCATGTCATTATACCTAAATAAATTTTAAATTCTTGAATCCCTAAATCCTTAAAAAATCCATTTACAAGATTGGATGTATTCATGTGCATACATACATATCGCTGTTTCCCCTAGCATGTCTGTGAATGCACACATGCATGTTGCATGAGTGCATTTATTCGTAACAAGCACAATCTCAGTGCAGAGACACCGGAATTCATTGAATCAAATGCAAGATATTTACGATACTGGTGGTACATTTCCTTGCTGACAGCCTATCATTCTGGACACATAATCGGACACTCAACTAGCCAATTAATCCAGCCAATCAATTCAACAGATCATTGGCCGCTGGTTGCAATTATCAAGGATCAACTGTCCGTAGGACGAGGCAACGACGATGTTTAATTCCTTTATTCGAGCTTCTGCAGCTCACAGCACCTGAGAGCCGCGTATATTCCATTCATTTCGTAACGGGCTTAGCAAGATATTCAATTTGCACACTCGACAGCGGTGGAGGGGAGCGGGGTAGTTGTAATATCGGGGGGGGGGAGGAGGGTTGCAACGTTTCATGTTTTTAAAGGCTGTCGTTCTAATTAGTTCCTCGACTCATCTGGTTATGCCATGCTGTCCACTTTAGAACACATGATGCAACTAAACATGAAAAAGGCCGGTGCTGGTTGAGCCAATAAATTAATTATAATTATTATACCAATATCAGAAATATCATCGATTATTGATGTATATTGGTGGGTGTTCGACTAGCTACGGTCTAAATTCAGATCAGGATAACCAGTCCCTGATGTCTATAAATGTTCGATTAGTTGATCAGAACCTTGCGGCTGACCGCCCTCCCAAATCCCCGTGAACTAAAATGGGCTCACCTGGACACACCGTAACGGCGGTCGCAGGTGCATGAGAAACGGCGGTCGCAGGTGCACGAGAAACTGCGGTCGCAGGTGCCCGAGAAACGGCGGTCGCAGGTGCACGAGCAACGGCAGTCGCAGGTGCACGAGAAACGGCAGTCGCAGGTGCACGAGAAACGGCGGTCGCAGGTGCACGAGAAACGGCAGTCGCAGGTGCACGAGGAACGGCGGTCGCAGGTGCACGAGAAACGGCGGTCGCAGGTGCACGAGCAACGGCAGTCGCAGGTGCACGAGAAACGGCGGTCGCAGGTGCACGAGCTCACAGGTCGAGTTCACTCATTCGACGATTCTCCGATATATCTAACTCGTACCTTAATTGAGGGATACTCTCCACGGAGTACTAATAATGTTGCAAGCATTTAAATGTGAATACTAATAATGCTGTAATCATTAAATGTGAATACTAATAATATTGCAATCATTGAAATGTGAATACTTATACTGTTACAATCATTGAAATGTGAATACTAATAATGTTGCAATCATTGAAATGTGAATGTAATAATGTTGCAATCATTGAAATGTGAATACTAATAATGTTTCAATAATTGAAATGTGAATACTAGTAACGTTGCGATCATTGAAATATGAATACTAATAATGTTTCAATCATTGAATTGTGAATACTAATAATGTTGCAATCATTTAAATGTGAACACTAATAATGTTGCAATCATTTAAATGTGAATACTAATAATGTTGCAATCATTGAAATGTGAAAACTTATAATGTTGCAATCTTTGAAATGTAAATACTAATAATGCTGCAATCATTGAAATGTATGTATGTATAGACATACAGCCGTTTCCCCCTAGTTAGGAGTGGGTTAAGTTAGGCTGACAGAGAGGAGGGAGGCGCTCAATTTCCCCGCCACAAGACCGCCATGTCCATGCCGAGGCTCGAACTCGCGACATGCAGCACCAGAGGCTGACACTGCAGTCGGACACGCTAACCACTCGGACGGTGGCCTGACATTGAAATGTGAATAGTAATAATGTTGCAATCATTGAAACATGAATACCAATAATGTTGCAATCATTGAAATGTGAATACTAATAATGTTGCAATCATCGAAATATGAATACTAATACTGCTACAGTAATTGGAATGGGATTATTATTTGCCCTCCAACAAATGGTATCGGCAGGAGCAGTGGAATGGGGGTTTCCACGAGGCAAAATTAGGCTAAAAAATGAGTTCATATTTTTTTAGTGGAATTGTCTTCGTAACAAGGCTAGTGGAATGTTTTGTTGCGTTTCAGCAGAAAACATAAAGCAAAATGCTTTAAGAAGCAGCAAAAATATCCAGTAACTTTTGTGTGGCAATAAAAAAAAATCCCATGCGCTGCCAGTGTTTATCAACGCATAAAGAAGGCCGCATCAATACGTTCTGGCAGTCGGATAGTTTAACTGTTCAAACTTCTTTCTAGAGCAGGTCCAAACCCCAGGCCCTGCTAATTGTTCATTAGAAACTAACTTCTCTCCTGGCTAAACTTCGTCAAGAGCCGCGCCTAATTAAGCCGAGGCTAACTTGAGTGGCAGCTGGAAGACCTCCACTGAAGGTGCTCCAGCTGGGAACTGAGGGCAGCCGTGATGGGCTTTGAGGTATTTTGGAAGGAGTTTAGACCGAAGGGCAACTAACACCGCCATCTTGTCTGGCTGTGATGTTCGTTAACGCTTGTCTGCGGACGTTTGGAGGGTTTAGACTTGGACAGCCGTGGTAATGACTATAACGAACAGGGCTATTTGGGACTATTGAACGCTAATAATATAAGTATTAGAACGCAATAACATACTGGAGTAGAACCCTTGCGAATATTACGCTATTACTGCTAGGAGTATAATTGCACTCGAAATTGAGAGTAATCATTCATCACTTTCCCAACGAAGCTATTTTACTCCCTTGTGAGTTACAAGAAAACTCTTACATTTCATCAATTATACTCCTTAGCGTGGATCCTCTTAGGAGAAGGTTGAACTGGACGAGGAGTCCATCAATTCCTTCGCAGGATCCTGACTTTTCATGCGATGTGTTTGGGAGGGACAGTCATTGAAATTTTTATACTTTGGAGGTTTCTACGCATCCAATTATTGCTCGGCTGCCTGTCAAAATGTTAGACTCACATCATCGGAAATAACAATTTCTAACATTAAACGGTTTTGTATTCATGCAAGTGATTAACCTGAACAAGCGCAAAGATTTGTAGGCCTATTCGGGCCCAATTTCAATAACACTAAAGATTCACCAAAATCCCTATTTGCATTAGATAACTCTTCAGCTGACGGTGTAATCCCCTAGAACATGGGAAACTTGTTTGCATCAAAGTTTCTAAGGATGTCTGTAGCAAATCAGGTAATGAAATAGTCGATTATAAAACACACAGATAATGGAAAACCTGAAACTTGGTTGAGCGCTGAATTGACGATGAACGCAAACCGGCGGATTGTCATACGACCCGAGCTGTTTCAACAGCGTATTTTCTGTCGCCGCAACCCGTGTCGTTTGCAGGTTTTGTGTCAACCATGCATGAAGCATTCAATTGTGTATCGCACGCGACAGAAGCTTTCCAACCCATATCCTCGCACCACAAACCCCATCATCCCCTTCAAGAGAATGAGGAACTACCTGTACTCTCAGTCCTCCACCACACACCTCCTCATTCCTTTCATGAGTAGGGGGAGCTTCCTCTACTCTCCGTCCGGCACCACACACCTCCTCATTCCTTTCATGAGTAAGGGGAGCTTCCTCTACTCTCCGTCCGACACCACACACCTCCTCATTCCTTTCATGAGTAGGGGGAGCTTCCTCTACTCTCCGTCCGCCACCACACACCTCCTCGTTCCTTTCATGAGTAGGGGGAGCTTCCTTTACACTCCGTCCGTCACCACACACACACTCATCCTCATCAAGCGGAGGGTGAGCTTCCTGTGTTCTCCGTCCGTCACCACACACCCCTCGTCCCTTCAAGAGGAGGGGGAGCTTCCTGTACTCTCCGTCCGTCACCACTTCCCCCCCCCCCCGTCCCCTTCAAGAGGATAGGGAGTTTCCTGTACTCCAATTAGGTAAAAAATAGAAACCACTTTACAAAGTGTTTTGTTTCCTTCGGTTGAATTAACCGCCCCCAATCTGATTAAAGGCAACCAAAGAGAAATAACTCAGTTACGAAGATTCTTAAGCACTCACAGTTCCGCTTCAAAGCCCCTTGATAAAGGCCCAGTAGCCAGCCCTTTGCCGAAGAAAGACCTTCGTTGGATTTTAGAACCCTTCATTGAATGACCTTCAAATGTTTGAGGCCCCTTCACAGCTAGGATCTACTAACACTAGGGCGTGCACCCTCACAGTCAAGGACCGTTTACAAGCTGGGTGTTCATCATAGCAGGGATATTCTTAGGCAGTCGGGCTCTTCAGAGCTGAGATCTACTAAGGTTTAGGCGTCCTTAATGTCAGGGACCTGTTGAGACCTGGGGACTCTTCGCCGCATGGAGCGTAATGGCCTGGAGGCCTATCGTATCGGGGGGCTTCCAAGGCCCTGGATGGATATTGCAGGTACTGTGGTAATTTCTAAGAACTGCTAACTACCAAGACAGTAAACAGACTAGACGGGAAATGTAAACATCAACTTCGAAACGGGAAATGCTTCCTGATTTTGTTAGGATATCGTGCCGATCCCTTTGTATCGTCATAAGAAAATGTCCTCTCTCCTGCAGTAAAGGAAGCATCGCTCTGCAACGTGGCACTGAAAGGACAGGCAATGAAAGCCAGTAGTTCAATATATACTTTGTATCAGTAACGATCAAACGTCAGAGAATTTTCTGTATTGGCGAGGTAAAGTGTTCCTATATAGCAGTCTAGCAAAAAAAACGGCCAGCCCGGCACCTCTATCGGTTAAAATATAGGGCGATGTATCGGAGGTAGAAATGCATTTGTCGAGTGTAATCCTCAGATCAGACACGTCATTTCATAAACAGGACGTGAGTTTCAGATCTTTGGTAACCAAAGGGGAGAGGCGGCTTAACATTAGGCTGCGGCGTAAATGTTGCTCGTAGTGCACTTGCACACATTTCTGCCCGGGGCCCATTGGATTAGTGAGAATTTTTTCTCTTTATCCTCACAGTCATGCATGGGAGACGCTAAATTGAAAGACGGTTCTATTTTTCCTCAATGGTAAAGTGCACATTCCTGCACATCAGTCATGCATGGGACACGCTGAATTGAAACACGGTTGTACTAATACCATATTCTCACCTAACCTCGCTCTGTCCCTCACCTACCCTCACTCTGTCCCTCACCTACACTCGCTCTGTCCCTCACCTACCCTCACTCTGGCCCTCACCTACACTCGCTCCGTCCCTCACCTAACCTTGCTATGTCCCTCACACACCCTCACTCTGTCCCTCAGGATTGGCATTATTGTGGCCCAGAAAGTAATTATTTTTATTTTCATGTGCAACAAGCAATGGTTATTGAGACACCACTGAACCAGTTCCCTACTCTCCTCTAAGCCCAACTGTTCTTTCGGCTTTATTTTTGCACCGTCAATCAAGCGCACAATGAACTTTCTTTGTACTGATTCCGTGTTTCCGTAAGGCGACTTGGAATTTCCTCGCACATCGTCACTTTAAATACGCCCGGTCCGGATCACATAAGCATGTATGACCGACACTCTCTAACTCACAGGGACCCACGTGAGATTTGACAACCTTAGCTACACAAAGTATTAGGCTTATATTCATCCAATTGTTGTGTCCAATTTTATATTGTCTAACCGCAAAACACGTGTCTTCAGAACATAATAGCATATTAATTGAGTACTTTTATATACTCTGATATCTCTTTTGTTCGTGACATGTTCCGGAAATGTTGTCACTTATGTTCAGCTAGTAAATTAAGATGTACCCTACCGTTCATTCACGGTCCCATTTATCGGTTACACGATATGATGAATGCCATACATACGTTAGCTATAATAGCAAGATGTGCCCTACCGTTCATACATGATCCTACTTACTGATTTACACGTTATATTGCCCTCAATATTATTAGGAAATCTGATTTGATGGTCTCAACTTCTCATCACACGAATTCTATATCTATTTTCCCCATATATGTATTATTTTAGCGATACCACAGAATACCATACAGCTTGTGTACGAATACAGATTGCCATTAGTTCAGCTGTCTTATGTGCAAGGCCATTCATTACATGCAACACGAAGAGAGCAAGTAAACCCTGTCTTATGTGCAAGGCCATTCATTACATGCAACACGAAGAGAGCAAGTAAACCCTGTCTTATGTGCAAGGCCATTCATTACATGCAACACGAAGAGAGCAAGTAAAACCCTGTCTTATGTGCAAGGCCATTCATTACATGCAACACGAAGAGAGCAAGTAAACCCTGTCTTATGTGCAAGGCCATTCATTACATGCAACACGAAGAGAGCAAGTAAACCCTGTCTTATGTGC
>SDVV010005513.1:0-19160 GCA_016164225.1 Gammarus roeselii | reverse complement strand
AGTCGTGTCACAAAACACCCCTGATGTAAGTCAGGGCTCATACGAAAACATTCCTAGGGGTAGAAAAGTACAGGGAAGTACATCGAATTCTAAAAAACAGGCTGGTAATGACCAGTCTTTACAAGCAAACATACCGTTCGTGACCGAGAAGGAAATAGTAAACGCGGGACTTCAAAATGCTCAACAGAGTCCAAACAACCCAGTCTCCCTTTCTGGGAGTGGTAGAGGTACACAGACGTTTGGTACTCAAATTATTGGGTCGTTGCCACAAAAAATTAGTACGAAAATCATTGAAGGTACATTGTCAAATTCCCAAGCTAACAGAAGAAGAGAACAAACTAATGCAAATCCATCTAACCAAAGTCAACATAGCGATCAACAACAAACATCCCGAGGGAACGAAAGCCGGCCATTTCCTCCTGTGACCAGCTCGGGAAAACCTATTCCGAAGCCCGATTTTAGTAAACTGAAGGGAAATTTCCAACAAATTGGATTACGAATTATTAAACATGACCCTAAAACTGAATCAGATCTCAGTGCTAATGGTGTCGGGTCTACGGTGAAGCCAAGTTCGAAACCATCCGCTACTAATCCTGTTGATCCTGCTCAAAATACCGGATCATTGACACAACAAAATAATGTGAGAAACCAGGAAGGTGTCAGTTCAAACGATCAGAATATCAAGAGAGGAGAGCAAAGGGATCAAAATCAAAGTGAAGATCAGAACCGATCAGCTGGAGGGAACGAAGGCGGGACCATTTCTCTAACGACCAGTTCTGGAAGACCAATTCCTGAGCCTGATTTCAGTAAGCTCAAAGGAAATTTCCAGCAGATTGGATTTAAAATTATTAAACATGATCCTATTAAAAAATCTGATCTCAGAGCTAGTGGCCTCGGGTCTTCTGGAAAACCCAGTTCTACTACAGTGGCAGCTACTCCCATTGATAATAGTTCCCGAAGAGATTCACAGCCGTTTGCTGCTCAAAATATCGGATCATTATCTCAAGATAATGACCTGATAAACAAGGAAGCTCACAATTCAGATGGACAAACTCACAGAAGAGGAGCACAAACTAAGAAAAATCAAAACAACGATCATCAACAAGCATCTCAAGGGAATGAAAGTGGGTCATTTCAGCCGTTGACCAGTTTTGGGCAACCAATTCCTAAACCTGATTTCAGTAAGCTCAAAGGAAATTTCCAACAAATTGGATTTAAAATCATTAAACATGATCCCATCAAAAAATCTGACCTCAGGGGAAGTGGAAAACAACCAGGTTTAAAACCAACAATAAATTCGTCTACTACTGGTTTGAATACTCCTAACCTGGTGCCAACTACTGGCACTACTAACATTGCGGTACATGACAATCAACCTATTGGAAAACGTCCGAGCGAAGAAGACAACATTGGAAGGCGAACTTCTCAACGTGGGCCTAACCAAAGGAATAACCAAAATGTTGGTGTAACATTAAATGGCAGTAACGAAGGAACCAACTTAAATGTTCCTATTCCAGACTTGAGTAGTATTGGAGGAAATGTTAGGCAAATTGGATTTAAGGTAATCAAGCATATAAATAAGAAATCGTCAGACAACACTGCTTCTACTGTTTCGAATTCCTTTAGCACGCCCGTACCTCATATTGGATCTGGACCCTCTCTGTACGGAGCCGACACGTCACAGAATAGGGGTTCACTAAATGATCCCACAGAAGGTGCCTATTTAAGTCAACCGCCCCAGTCTGTTGATATAACAAAAACAGGCAGGAGGGGACAAGTTCGACGGCGAGTAGTTCAGGTCGTTTCAGGCATAAGGCAACCACAGCAGCCAAGTTCTTCTGGAAGAATTTTCGGTGACGATGACTTGCCAATTCAAACGACGGGAAACAGGGGAGGTCAGATCTCTGGATTAAATGCTGACGTAGATCATCATTCAAAAGTTGACAAGCTCCTTCCTCCACCTCCTGAATTCCAGAATACCGACGGGAATATAGAAGAGTTTACTTCAGAAGACAAAAATTCACGAAATCGGGGAGCGCGTATATCAGTTACCAAGAAACAAATTACAACTCCAGAAACCATATCTTCTTTTTCTACAGCAAACCAACTTGCACAAGATCTGTTTGCCTCAGCTACGCCTAGTTATTTGCCGACAACTGCAAGCAAAATACACCAAGAAAACGGTAATAATATTCGCATACCAGGATTTTCCAAAGGTGTCAGTCGCCGCAATGGAGAAATCATCGAAGGAAATGCCACTCCAAAAGCGGCACATCGATCAATTCACAGTCAAGTAACACAATCCGCAATAGAGGCTCAAACTACAGGAGCACCTGTCGCAACATCGACAGTTAGACGTGACAAAACAACAGTTCCTGCAGAATACCTGACATCACGTCGTCCGGTTGAAAAGAGTACGACATCCCTCGGAAGTGTTCAAGTTGGTGTGACGGAATCCTCCCTCCCATATCCCAAAACTGAATCTCTAGCCACAGAGGCTGCTCCATCAGACATTAGAGGCAACATAAGAGGCAACAGTAGAGGGCGCGGCAGGGCGAACCAAGGAAGAGGAAATGCAGTGGCCACGATTCCAAATAACGCTGAGCGTGGTCAAAAACAAAACCCGGCTTCCTCCTCAAGAAATTTGAGGACAGGATCAAATGACAATGCACGATCTAATCGAAAAAATACCGGACAGTCTATTCAATCAAGTTCTAGAGGTCATGAAGTGAAAACCTCTTACGACCTAGAGATACTTCTTGATGAAGATTTGGATGCGGCTACGGCTAGCTTATTAGCGGGAATTCAACCTCCTCGAACAATTAGGAACAAGAAAGAGTCCGCCTCCGTAGAAAAATATCCCGACGCGGATAACATTGATTTGAGCAGCAATAGAGTTACACATAATACAGCCGATGAAGTTGATTTCACCGATCCGAATAAACCCCTACCTCTCAATCCATTTAATCCCAGAAAAAATACACCAGCAAATCGACGAGCTACGCCTGGATCCAGTCATTTGGGAACAGTTGGTTCAATCAACACAAACAATCGAAATGGAGAAGTGCATCCAGATTTGCTTCCAACAACAACAACTACTACTACCACTACTACCACCACAACAACTACTACAACAACTCTAAGGCCCAGATCGACCCGCACCCCGCCACCGTCTACAACACCAACCACACCACGCCCTGTGAATGACAAGAGAGGCCATATCAAGTTTCAGCCATCCCCGTTTCACGATTTAAGTTGGTTAGGTGCGTCGCAAAGGAACCAGGTTAACGCTCTCATAAACAGGGTTGCTGATTACAGAAGTACGCGTGGACAAAGTCGGAACAGTGATAATTCGCGGGATAAAGGTGAAGAAGCAAAAAACGCTAAAAATAATCATTCTTTTTTAGGCCAAACGACTCCAGTTCCAACGCAGCCTAAGCCTGCAGGGATAAAAACATTTCAAAGCACCAGACGGTCGTTTGGAAGTGGCGTAACTCTATCAACAGCGCTAAATGCTGAAGACCTTTCCGAGGGGGTGGCATCGAATCAATTGGACAATAAAAATGAGAACGAAAATCAAGAGGCTGAAGTTTCTACGCTCGCCTCCTCATCGAATAGCCGAAGAAGAGTCCGGAACAACTTGGTGAAAGTTAGAGCTAATCGTATAGCTGCACCCGCCCCTAATGAAATTGAAGGATCATCATCAACGAGTGAAGGTAAAGAATTACCAAAAATTAAAAGCACAAATTCATCGCCAACTACAACAACATCGACAGAAGCGTTATCAGCAAAACATACAGATTCACCTCTTGTGACATCTTCATCGACAATCTTGCATGTCAAAAAAGAGGACGAAATAAAAATTGAAACTACAACACCACTTCCACCCTCAATAACAATGTCACAAACAACAACACCAACGACAACAACACCACCAGCTACGACAGCAACACCAACTACGACCGCACCACCAATAACGCAGCGAACAACGCCAGCAACAACGACAACGGAAGAATATATTATACCAGATACCACAATAACTGTAAGACCAAGGTTAAGTACTACACCCAAGTTCAAACTTACACCTGCCAAAAAAGAACTAACGGAACAAGAACCATCTGCTCAATATGATGCACTTCTCAGCTCCCAACTATCAAGTTCAAAAAGACAAGGAAACGCGACAAATTCTCTACAGATTTCTAACCCAGTAACTCGTCGTCGAACGTCAAGAACCCGACAAAACGTACAAGTAACAGTTCAAAAAACAAACGTGGGAGAAAATGATATCTCTGGTGTCGTTGAATCACTTACAACAATACGTGAAAGAAAACGTCTGCAGGAAATAACAACAGAGTCAACAACAGTGACAGCAACAAAAAATACCACTGCTACCACCACTACCACAAAAACCAAAGCAACTACGGCTCGACCACCGGCATCGACAACAACCGACCAACCTAAAACTATTGAGAAATTTGTTTGGCCTGAAGGCAATGAAAATAAAAACCATCAGGTAGCGCCATCTTTTGCAGATAAAGCAAGTTTTGATAATTCGCCGATAGTTTTAACAGATGAAACTACGATTGCCAGAGTAGAGACGACCACTATCAGCCTTTTAAATTTATTTCAAAACCTGCAAAACACAAACGCTACGGAATCCCCAGACGCTGGTCAGATTACAAGGGGAAGAAAAGTTGTCAGAGTTAATAGGATACCGTTGAATAATAATCGAACAGTTCCGCCGTCCACAACTGCTGGTCCTGTAAATGTGCATTTCAATTTGGAAGGACATAGTGACAAAAAAGGTAGCAGAGATAACGACTTGGAAAGAGCAGAAAGTCTTTTCGAAGAGGGTCGAAGCACCAATAATAGAAGGACTGTGGCTATAAAAAGGGTAGTTCCCGAGAAGGCTGAGGTTATCGCATCGGAACTTATTGTCTCCACTGGAACCCTTGCCTCTCAACCTGAAGTTGCAACCGAAAAGGGGTTGAATGAAGGTGATTCAAGATTGAATGAAAGTTCTCAAAGAAGAGGTAATCGTTTTGCGCAAAGGAAAGGAGCACCAAATGAGACAGAAGGAAACCTATCAAACGAAATCGTGGCACTTGATGGGAAAACTGGAGGCCCACAGAATACCTCATCGCCTGGCAGATCACAGCGCAAGTTTTCGTCAGTTCGAAGAACTGTTAAGCCAGTTGAAGTATTCCCATCCACCAACCATTCAGAAGAAATTATTTCAAACGCACCAAAAAAAATTGTTGTGTCAGTTCTGAATAATCAACAACGAACCCAGACGCGACAGAGGAATGCGAGGCAGAGGCAACCAGCTGATCAAATTGAAGGCAAAATAACGGCTGTAATAAAGGAGAAGGTAGTAGATAGGGCAGGAAATTCAGAGGTTACTGAGTCCTCTACAACTACAGAACATATTACCAGGAGGACCCGTATCCGAGGTAATGCAATAAATTTAGGAGTTCACCTTCCTGAGGAGCCTGAGATCACGCAGGGGAATTCTGCTACTGCGAGCGAGTCGTTGCCATCAGTCTCTCAAGTGAACTCAAGCGTTAATTCTACTCGCAGGTCTTTCTCAAAACGATTGACCAACAAACGAGTAATTGATAGTCCGATCACGGCTGATAACGAAATTGATACCGTTCCAAATGCAACGACCACTGCGTCAATTTCTGGGCTTGAGCAGAAAAATAATAGAGCGTTGAGATTAAAAACCAGTCCTGGACGACTAAACCGAAATCGTGATGTTCAAACAACACTATCTACTGTTCCAGAAGTGACCGAAAGTTCAGTCTCTACAGTTTCAGAGCCTACTTCTGAAACTGAGTCGGGTAGGTTGTCGAGATTACATAGTGGTCAAAGGCGATTACACCTCAATCGCAACGTTCAAACAACACAATCTGCTACTCCCGAGGGGACTGAAAGTTTCATTCCTATAGCCCCAGAGTCTACTTCGGAAACTGAATCGGGTCGGGTGTTGAGATTACAAACTGGTCCAAGGCGACTAAATATTAATCGCAATATTCAAACGATACAACCTTCTATTCCCGAAGTGACAGATAGTTCCAACTCTACAATCGCAGGGTCGGCTCCTGAAACGCCGTTGAGATTACGAACTGGACCACGGCAACTGAACCGAAATCGTGATGCTCAAACCACACAAACTGTTTCTCCAGATGGGACTAAAAGTTCCATTCCTTCAGTCTCAGAATCTATTTCTGAAACGGAGTCTAGCCGGAACATTGGTATCAGATCGAGACTTCAAACCAGACTACGAGGAGGCCCAACGCAGAGTGAAGTAACGCCCGTTACAGAATCTCCCAGAACTACAAAACGAGAAATTATACCAAGATCATCTTCTTTGAATGATGTTACAGAATCTCACTCTCAAGAGTTTCCCCAAGTCGAGCCAGAAAGGATTTCCAGAAATAGGTTTTCAAGTTCCGTGCGGACATCAAAGAGATTGATTTCAAAGTCGAATGACACATCGAGAAACGATGTTGTTCAGGAGAGGGCCGAAATTGCCTCAGCAATCACAACAGGCATCACCTCAAAAGACACTCAAAATGTAGAAAATAACTCTAAGGTAGTGAGATTCCGAGAACCTAGTGGAACTAATCAAGAACAAAGTAGTGCTGCCCCAGTGACAACTGTATCTCCACAGACACTCAAACGAGAAATCCCAAAGTCCACAGTGCCTGCCATTTTTGCTAATCTTTTCACAAAATCCCCAATTAATGTTGAGAACGTATTTGAAACTAAATTTATAACGGGAGACATTGAAAATGACGATGAAATCCAGAGCATATCGGAATCACAAAATACTCGACGTACGGCCCTTCGCAGACGACTTATTAATGATGTCCACGATCCCGAACCCAAACGAAATGCGTATGGTGAGCCAAATGACATTGTAAATGTTGATACTTTTCAACAAACGAAACAACAACACATTCAAACCACAACCGAACCTGTTCAAGTAGACAATGCAAATCCAGCTAGACGTACAGTTCAGAACAGAAAATTTGTTAAGAAAGTGAAATTGGTGAAAGATGGAGACTCCGACCAGTCACTGGACAACGTGTATCAAACATTGAGATCAGGATCATCGAACACAACCATTAAGAGTAATGAATTAAACATTCCTGGACTCGAACCTGGAATCAAATTACGCGTTGTGGGAACAAGTGTTAAGAAGAGCGTTTCCTCTACTGCCACCTCATCAACGGACGAATCTTTGTCCTCCTCTGCACCAGCTCTAGAGATTAATGCTAAGACAGATCATGCCAATCCTGATTCTGTGGTGAGGAAGGTCATTCTCCGACAACGTGTCAAGGAACTCAGTTTTGGAGATGAAGACTTAGAAGGATCGCAAGGAGAGGCATCTGCTGCAATCAGAACAAGGATTATCCGAAGAAAATTTGCTGAAAGCAGCTGAAGGGGACTAAATGAAGTCTTTGTATTCATTCAAACAAAATACGATTATCATAATTGAGTTATTAGATGAAAAAGTAATAAAAATAGGCATATTATTCAAACATCGCTCGAACTGTATTTTATGCTGTCTGGTTGAACGTTTTTGTAGCTTCACTTTCCTCAGTTTTGTAAATTGTGTCGCCAGGTTCGAGTTTTCCGACTGAGTATTGGAGTGGTGTTCATTAAGTTATACTTAGTTTGTTCTCAGTTGCGAAAGTAGTTTCACCAAGCGCATCCATTAAACGGCTCTTGTAATATAGATTTCATAACACAATTCACGAAACGAATGTTTCCAAAGTGATGCTGTAAATATATACAAATTGTGAACATTTTGTAATATAAAATAATGAACTAGAGAACTGTACATATCAGTCGACAATGGTATTATCCTAGAGAACATAATTTTTTTATTTCTATCATGTGTTGTGTTTGTATTTTTTGTCCATAATTTTTTTATTATGACAGATACAGATACAAACGAAAGGCCGAATCCCTCAGAACAGGTGTGGCCGATGGCAGGACGAACCTCTAACTTCTATCATGTACTCACGTACATACTAAAACTTAACTCTTCAGCGCTAAAGTTTTTGACCAGGACCACGCAACACACTCCGGATCAGAAGTGAGGTCGAAGATCAGTGTCAGCAGCAGGGCCCGACCTCTTTCATTGACGCACGCCCCTGCTGTCTAGTAATAACCGGGCGGGTACGCGCATGAGGGTGGCACAAAAATTTATAAAATGACAACGACTCTCCATGAACGTCTATCTATTGCACGCTTCCTCGCTACCTCCACACTGATGTTGCTTCTTCCTATCGTCTACTTCACTACACCTATACATCCCAACCATCGATCTTCCTCTAGGCCTACGTCCATTCACTGTAGCTTTCATCACTCCTTTTTCTTCACCATGTGAAGCCCCTCAGAACACGTGAATCTACTTCAACTTTCTCACACCTCAGAACACGTGAATCTACTCCAACTTTCTCACACCTCAGAACACGTGGATCTACTTCAATTTTCTCACACCTCAGAACACAAGAATCAACTTCAACTTTCTCACACCTCAGAACACGGGACTCGACTTCAACTTCCAACAACTGCCACACTATCTCCGTTCAAATTCGAATAACGGCATCATCGATCCCATCCCTCAGCGTCTCCGTGGCAAAATCTCTGAAATATTTCAGCTTGGAAACATTTACCTTACTTCTATCCTCCGCTCATGTCCCCCAGGGACATCTCAGACCCTTTGAGCACAGTTGGAACAACTACCCCCTCATACAATCGAATCTTAACTTGCATAACCCATGTCCTACAGCTCATTACACACTTCAGTTGGTTTCAACTTAGTTTTCCACTAGTCCAGTCCTCTCGACATGGGAGCCCATGTACTTAAAACACCGAACTTCCCCAAATACATCTCCATATAAGCGGAAATTGATTCCCCTCGTATCGTCATTAATTAACATCAATTCGCAGTTTCATTCCCTCATGTACTATACCCAACTCAGACACTAGCGCACACAAAATTCGTCTCCGAATCTGCAACCAGTGCCGTGTCATCCGTAACAGCAACTGACTCAACTGCCAACTCCACTCATTTGGCCCTAACAACTGTAAACTTCACCTCCCCGTCGACTCCATCTATGAAGAGTTTGAACAGCCTGGGAGACACACCGCACGAAACCTTGTCTCAGTCCCACTTGCAATGGAAATCCAGCAATCACTTCGCTATTAATCTGTCGCAGGCTCCGCTGACAACAAAATAACTCTGGACCACTACAAAATAAAATATTCGCACACTCCATACAAAAGCAACCAGGTCCAAAACTACCCAATTGTAGGTCTTTTTAAAAACCACGAAAGCCCAGAACACATCTTTTTTCTTTGCAAAGTACATTTCACAGACTTGTTTCATTGTAAAAATCTTAGCTGGACAGATTGTTCTTCGCCAATCGCACTATCGTTCCTGACTCTATAATTCGTTGATTAGCAATCTCCCGTAAAACTTACCTACCACCCAAAATAAATAAATTCTCTAAAGTTGCTACATTCATTTTCATCTCCTTGGCCCTCATACAGTGGAACAACACAAGCACTGCGTCACTCAAACTGCACCACGCACGATATAAACAAGTGTCATAGAAGCCTCGCCAATCGTTCGGCTGCTGTTACTCCACCCCTCTTTAGGCAACTCGTCCTTGATAATGTCCACAGCAATTCTTGCTTTCAAAAGCGCCCTCCATTCACCGTTACCACAGCCACCATGTCAGACTCTCTCACAACCTCGATATTAAACAACTCTTCAGCGTACTCAGCTCATCTCTATCGTGTAACCCACCTCACCAACTCAACTGTCATTTTATATATTCTACCACCTCCTCCTTCCCGTTTCCTCCTTCATCACCCTCTTAATCTCTTTCCAGAAGATATTCATACCTTCTTCAGAGTTTTCATACAACCCCCTACTCAACATAGCACAAGCGTCACTCCTTGCCTTCTTCGACACACGCAATGAGGCCACCACCGGCTTCAGTTGTATCCACCCCTCAAAACTTCTTCTCTTGTGCGCCACCGTCGTTTTAACCTCATCGTTTCACCACGAGCAGCCTGACCTACTACACCCACTGACACGGCGAACACCGGACACATTTCTCGCTCATCTCAGTACAGCATCTCTGAACGGCTCTCATTCTTCGTCAGCATTCACCAGCCTTTGCCTTCTTACAATGTAAATTTTTCTTCTTCAATGCCTGCTAGAACTCCTCAGGTCTGCTTGCGACATACTGTTTATTCACTTTATCTGCCTCTCTTTCTCCTTTCACCCTTTTGTTCCCCCTCTACCCCTGCATCACTCGCAATCTTCCTTCCTTTCCCCGGAAGACAATCAGACATTCCTCCATCCTCCCTTCCTAACGCAAGCCCATCCAGCAGTAACCTCATAATTCTGCTCTAAAATAAAAAATCCACCATTGCAGTTTCATTTTCTCACACCCTATACAGAACTCCGACACTAGCCTACACAGATCTCTCCTTAGAATTTGCATTTAGTCTCAGCTACCCCACACACAACCTCATCTATGCTCCCACACACAACCTCATCTATGCTCCCACACACAACCTCATCTATGCTCCCATACACAACCTCATCTATGCTCCCACACACAACCTCATCTATGCTCCCACACACAACCTCATCTATGCTCCCATACACAACCTCATCTATGCTCCCACACACAACCTCATCTATGCTCCCATACACAATGTCCTACAGTTCATTACACACTTCGGTGTACCCAACATTTGACATCCTTTCTCTACTCTAGATGTCACCTAACTTTTTCCACTCAATAACAACACCACACCTTCCCCTTCCCTTGTTCGCCTTGCCGTCTCTGACCCTATTTGTTGCCTCCTACAACACGCATGAGCACGGTAGCAAGTATACTTATTCCTTCCACATAAAAAAAGGCTCGTGGACTCTTAACTTCCTGTACCCTGGTCTCTACGGGCCAGGGCTCATGTGGGAGTCCAGGTATTTACTCTCGCATGGAGTTAGCGGCACGACATGCGTGGAGCCTCTACTCAATTCGTTATATTCTATCATTGGAATGATAAATAATTCGCATCATAATAGTGTCGACTCAATATTTATCTATTTAACTGCAACTCGCGTTCTTTTTATATGTATACCTGCTACATATGCAACAAATGCCAAACTAATCCTCACAGGGTGATTTTTGTAAAACAAAATCGCGAATTATTTTATTGTTTGGGTGCCGGAACTACTCAAAATAATTTCGGAACATTTTTAGAATGTGACCTTCCTTGCAGAACATATATTTGTACTATAATTTTTTTTTACTGCTCGTTATAGTAAAGAAAAAATAAAACTGGAGCTTTTCCACTTGCAGACCTCTCGATGTTAAGATGAATGACAACATGATCCTTTTGATTTGCGTTGAAGCGATGCAAAATCAGATCATTACCAAAATTGTTAGGTTATGGGTTTTAAATATTGTTTTATGCTCTAACGATTGTTGTTCTTGACGTTGCATTTTAATGACTACACTCAATCTACTTCAACGACCGCCCACTGTTGCGTGATGGCGGGTTCTGTTTTGTTCGGGACGCAATCTTCTAGTGAGTACTCACAATCTACTTCAACGACCACCCACTGTTGCGTGAGGGCGGGTTCTGTTTTGTTCGGGACGCAACATTCTAGTGAGTACTCACAATCTACTTCAACGACCACCCACTGTTGCGTGAGGGCGGGTTCTGTTTTGTTCGGGACGCAACATTCTAGTGAGTACTCACAATCTACTTCAACGACCACCCACTGTTGCGTGAGGGCGGGTTCTGTTTTGTTCGGGACGCAACATTCTAGTGAGTACTCACAATCTACTTCAACGACCACCCACTGTTGCGTGAGGGCGGGTTCTGTTTTGTTCGGGACGCAACATTCTAGTGAGTACTCACAATCTACTTCAACGACCACCCACTTTTGCATGAGGGCGGGTTCTGTATTAATCGGGATGCAAAATTCTAGTGAGTACTCACAATCTACTTCAACGACCACCCACTGTTGCGTGATGGCGGGTTCTATTTTGTTCGAGACGCAACATTCTAGTGAGTACTCACAATCAACTTCAACGACCACCCACTGTTGCGTGAGGGCATGTTCTGTTTTGTTCGGGACGCAACATTCTAGTAAGTACTCACAATCTACTTCAACGACCGCCCACTGTTGCATGAGGTCGGGTTCTGTATAGTTCGGGACGCAACATTCTAGTGAGTACTCACAATCTACTTCAAACGACCGCCAGCTGGGACGTGTTGTCGAGTTGGTTTTTAATGTTCATTGCAAAAATGCTGCCATTCCGCGGGAAAATATTTTGCTTATTTGGGTTAATTGACTTTCCTTGCAGTTATTTTCCCCTCCCACAGTGCCGATCTTTGGAATGAAACAAGTTTTTTGACTCAAGTTTATGAAATAAAATATTGCTTCCAATTACATAGTCAACACATTTGCACCTATATTTGTTTGATTCTGTATTTCCTAATTTTTCAAATACGAATACCTTATATGAATCATATTGAAAAGCTGAAATTGGTTAATTAAAACTGGGTTGACAATCAACCATATAAAATAGTTCAGTGAATGTAATGAGATGACTTATTGGAAGAGCAACTACACAAAATGACTTATAAGCTACTCATCAGGTTCATAGGATCACGCTAACTGTATACGAGGCGCACACTCACACAAGGAACACAATAGCTTCTAAGCGTTGACATCGTCAGTGTATCATAAGCTGAAGAGGGAGAGAAATCATGACAACTCATACAATGTTGGAGATTCAAGGCTCCTTGGAAGCGTTCACTATCGCTTTTCGATGTATACTCACAATGTGCTCCTCATGAGCATGTGCTCCTCCTGAGCATGTGCTCCTCATGAGCATGTACTCCTCATGAGCATGTACTCCTCAAGAGCATGTACTCCTCCATGACTGTCGCTACCTGCATCTATCCTGACAACATACCTATCCTAACCATTATATTGGGAACGAATAAAAATACAAATAATTCGAGTCAATTTGTTTTCCTTCCTCCCATTATTTTGAAAGAAATCACAGAATTACGAATATCCCTTGGTATAGAAACAACACTCTCTGTGATATTATGAAGTGCTGCTGTGCATTACTCGTTTGATATATCATGAATGTAAAGCTGAAGCATGTTAGGGTTATGACACTTTTTTTACGTATAGCCGATTTTTTGGATGTCTGACTGCAAGATGCCTCCAATGCTTGTCGACCACAGTGAAATATTTTCCACAATGATACTTGCTACCGTGCAAGTATATAACTCGTTTTAGGTCAGATTTGTTGACACCACCAAGCTCGACAAATATTGTGATCAAACATGTAAAAGCTCAATAGAGAGCGTATTCAAAAGGTGTTCAACTGTGCCATGAGTCGACACCCTGCCACCAATAAATTTTCTACCATAAAATAATGGAAATAAAAAGTATGGATTGCTGATGTTTATTATAAACGTTAGTACTTCATCAGATGAGGTACATTGACATGAAACGCAGCATAAGAAACAAGCCATTTTGGACTGTCAATGTTTAAAACTCTCCTAATCACAACTTATTGTCGAAATCAACCGTAACTGTAGATGGCCATATCTACTCCGATCAAAATTATTGTTTCGAAACGCGAATTATTTAGATATTCTATCAATATGAGGCTGCTGACTTTAAAGTGATGTCTATTGTAAAATAAAGGCAAAATGGTAGGAAATCGGTTGAATATAAGTTATATACATTATCCCCCTTAAATGACCACTATAGAAAATGGAATTAGACATAAGTCCAGAAAATAAAATAACTCCACGGTAATGCCTAGACTGTTTTAACTATCTTGCCAAATATGTGGATGATAATTATTTGACACCGTTTTTTGCTTAGCAATGATAAACGAGTGAGTGCAACCAATTTAAAATATGACTCATGTTTAATGTGTTGTTGCTGTTAGTTGTCACAAGGACAAGTAGATGTCAATCTGGAGTACTCCAGGGCAGTGGGGGCAATTGAACTATAGTATTGAAAATGCACTGTTATGATTGAATCACACACTATAAATTCTGCTTACGTGATGGTAGACCAGCACATGATTGAAGTCGTTCATCAACAAGATCTTGCATTATAAATCACCAAAATTCTCAAGAGGAAGAACCAAGCACCGAGCAAGCCATATCATAAACGACTCGACAAACTGAAACTGATATAACTTGAAAGAAGATGACTATGAGGCCACTTGAAAGCAATCTTCAAATACATAAATGAGTTTACTCCTCCTAGTCTTGAGTGACTTTTTTACCGTGATTATGACCCAATGAGCATAAATAATAGCCCAAAATTGCAGCTAAAACCATTCAGAACATCAGTAGCCGATTTTTTTTTTCAATCAAGATACCAATAATTTGGAACCTTCTACCACAAGATTTGGTTACCAGTAACGACGTAAACACCTTTAAAAACCGCCTCGAAAAAACACTGGGAGACTAATTCAACCCCTTTGCTAAGAAAACGTGGCGTAAGAACTATTGCGCTGAAGGTGGCAACAAACAACGAAAAGTCAAGCTGTAGGAGTAAAGAAAGGGCTGCAAATATTTATGAGTTGCGGATGATCTCATTGGCGCAGCCTACCAGACGAGTGAGATACAGAACTGCCTTAGGCTGGAAAATGCAACCCTAATTAAAAATCGCAAATCTTGTACTGTTAACAGTCCGGAACTACATTGGTGCCAGAGCGATAACATATCTACATAGCGGATTCTTTTCAAGCTGATCATGAGGGACCTACTGAAAATGATGAAATATTTAAGTAGCAAACTAATTTTGACCTGACAACGAGGGACTCAAATGATTATATATTCACAAAGGGAACTCCTTCTAAGCTGATCAAGAGGGACTTAGGGGATTAAATAGTTACAAAGCGGACTCGTTCAAAGCTGATCATGGGGGACTTGCGCGACAGTAGGTTCTAAGGAAAAATATTTCTTTGCTTGAAAAATCAGTGTTTCAGGAAGGTTCAATCGCAAGGTTATTAAAGCATCCTCTTCTTCCACTTTGACAAAAGAGTTATACCAAGAAACAACGGGCTAGGAACATTTTTATATAGAAAAGCTATAGTGAACATTGCAAAAAAGAAATGTCGATATTGTCCAATTTGTCGCGATAACTCAAAAGGCCCTCAACTGGCGGAGCAAGTCAAATAGTGCAGGAGAATGATCAAAATCAGGCTTATATCGCAAATTTCTATCACCATCTTCGCGAGCTTGCTCCAGAACATACATGTTGCATTTTCCAACCGATCGTTTGTGACTATTGAAACTCAAAAAATCCAGCTAACCAGACTCAAACTTTTGTATTCACAACAACTTGATCATGCGGGCGATCGTTCGGAATTCGTAATGAAACCGCGATCATAAATTGGTTTGTTTGTAGGGAATTTCTTTTTCTTCACCCCGAGAGTTTCATGATCAATCTTATTGTCCAGGAAAGAATCCGAGGATTAGATCAGAACAAATTTGTTTGGTGAGACGAGAGCTAAATTTAGGAAGGAGTAGGAATCTTGTTGCGGTTCACAGGGACTTTGAAACAACAGAATATGGAAACAGGGATCGGAAACGTATCGAGTTTCCTGTTAGATAATTGCACTTTTAGGAAGAATTGCGCTTCATGAGTCATCCATTAACCTCGATCAGATTACGGCTAGGAAGTTAGTCTCAATGCGGGATGATTCGTAGCAAGCTGTGCAGATATTAATAATAATTTATGCTTATTAACTGAACCTATGCACAGTGGAGTTAACAAAATGGTGAGACTGAGTAACACGCGTGAGAAACGGAGAAGTAACACAGTACATAGAGCAGACGTAGTGAAGCAGGGGATCAGGCGGAGTAAAGCACGCAGTGGGGCGGACGGAGTGAAGCAGACGATCAGGCGGAGTGACGCACGCAGTGGGGCGGACGGAGTGAAGCAGAGGATCAGGCGGAGTGACGCACGCAGTGGAGCGGACGGAGTGAAGCAGGGGATCAGGCGGAGTGACGCACACAGTGGGACGGACGGAGTAAAGCAGGGGATCAGGCGGAGTGACGCACGCAGTGGGGCGGACAGAGTAAAGCAGGGGATCAGGCGCAGTGACGCACGCAGTGGGGCCGACGGAGTGAAGCAGGGGATCAGGCGGAGTGACGCACGCAGTGGGGCGGATGGAGTTAAGCAGGGGATCAGGCGGAGTGACGCATGCAGTGGGGTGGACGGAGTGAAGCAGGGAATCAGGCGGAGTGACGCACGCAGTGGGGTGGACGGAGTGAAGCAGGGGATCAGGCAAAGTGACGCACGCAGTGGGGTGGACGGAGTGAACCAGGGGATCATGCGGAGTGACGCACGCAGTCGGGCGGACGCATGAACAAACTAGGGTGGACTGAAAGTGGCACTGGGGTAGGTGCAGTGACGCAGTGAGGCGGACGGAATGACGAAGTGAGGCGGAAGGAATGACGAAGTGAGGCGGAAAGTGGCGTAGTGGGATGGACGGAGTAACGAAGTGGGGTAGACGGTGGACGGAGTGTGGTTGACGGAGGGACGTCCCACTCCGTGATACACTTTCGTATACTTCTGTTGATGGTCTCCAAATTCAACCTTGTTATCTACCGTCCGTGGGCTCTTATCCTTGAGCTAATTGAACAGTATCTATTCGAATGCAGAAGGTCGTTTATGATCCAATACACTCAACAAGTTCTGGTCATTTGAGCTCTCAAGGCCTAAAACTCTGGACAGGCTCACTGCCGCCCACTCAGTGCTTCCGCTCATCAGATGGAGACGCAATCATGAGAGTGGCTCCATTACGGGGGAACTGAAGTAATGAACTGAGCAGGAAACTCTTGCCCTTCATGAGGGGTAATTACAAGAACTGTATGTGAAGTCTGAAGCCAAGTAGGAGCAGAAGTTTCATACAAGATAATGAAGGAAGGCGATGATCGACCATGTGGGAGAAGCAGATCATAACATGTCATTGAATGCTGGTGAAGTTTTAATGAGATACTTTATGAAACCTATTATTGCAAGTAAAAAATTCAATGCAAGCAAGTATCACTTTATCAATAACCACTCAAGACTCGTACTAGACTGATTTAATCAGTCGATCGATTACCAACATATTTTGAGCTATCCTTCCCGCCTAATTCTGTAAAAAGTCATCACTGAAAGGCGGGGAGACTTGCTTGCAAGGCTTCTATTTACCAGATGGAGATAAACACATTGCGAAACATTAGAAGAATTTGTTTTTTTCTAAGTTATTCAACCTGAATAATATTTGATTGTTTATCTTTGATAACAAGCAATGTAATATCACTCCGTACACAAACTCAACCGGAGATGAGGACGAGGTGGTTCAAATCAACACAAAACGACACAGTCGGGACTCTAACCTTTATTTTCCATCATTCTTCTTGGCGGACACAGCAGACTGAGCTCTAGCTGGCTCAGTAACTGTCCTTGCTGGCGCATCTACAGTCCTTGATGGCTTGCCAAGTGTCCTTGTTAGCGTCACAACAGTATTGGTAGCGCAGCACTAGTCCATGCCGCTGCAACACCAGTCTTTTGAGTGCAGCACCAGTTCTTTCTAGCTCAGCAAAAATTCTTGCTGGGGTAGCAACGGCCCTCCATGGCGTAGCAACAGCTTTATATGACGCAGTGGTACTTGAGTACTTGGTAGGGCAGTAAAGGTTCTTCCTGGCGCAGCGACAGTCTTTACCTGTGCAGCAACAGTTCTTGTTGGTACAGCAACAGTCCTTGCTGGTACAGCAACAGTCCTTGCTGGCGCAGCAACAGTCCTTGCTGGTGCAGCAACAGTCCTTGCTGGGACAGCAACAGTCCTTGCAGGCGCAGCAACAGTCCTTGCTGGTACAGCAACAGTCCTTGCAGACGCAGCAACAGTCCTTGCTGGCACAGCAACAGTCCTTGCTGGCGCAGCAACAGTCCTTGCAGGCGCAGCAACAGTCCTTGCTGGTACAGCAACAGTCCTTGCTGGCGCAGCAACAGTCCTTGCAGGGCAGCAACAGTCATTACTGGCACGTCAACAGGCGCTGGCACAGCAGAGGGCTCTGCTGTCGTAGCAACAGTCCTTGCCGGCGCAGTAACAGTCATTACTGGCACGTCAACAGGCGCTGGCACAGCAGAGGGCTTTGCTGGCGTAGCAACAGTCCTTGCAGGCGCAACAACAGTCATTACTGGCACGTCAACAGGTGCTGGAACAGCAGAGGGCTTTGCTGTCGTAGCAACAGTCCTCGCAGACGCAGCAACAGTCATTTCTGGGACGTCAACAGGCGCTGGCACAGCATTAGGCTTTGCTGTCGCAGCAACAGTCCTTGCAGGGCAGCAACAGTCATTACTGGCACGTCAACAGGTGCTGGCACAGCAGAGGGCTTTGCTGACGTAGCAACAGTCCTTGCCGGCGCAGCAACAGTCATTACTGGCACGTCAACAGGCGCTGGCACAGCAGAGGGCGTTGCTGTCGTAGCAACAGTCCTTGCGGGTGCAGCAACAGTCATTACTGGCACGTCAACAGGTGCTGGCACAGCAGAGGGCTTTGCTGTCTTAGCAACAGTCCTTGCAGGCGCTGCAACAGTCATTACTGGCACGTCAACAGGCGCTGGCACAGCAGAAGGCTTTGCTGTCGTAGCAACAGTCCTTGCAGGCGCAGCAACAGTCATTACTGGCACGTCAACAGGTGCTGGCACAGCAGAGGGCTTTGCTGTCGTAGCAACAGTCCTCGCAGACGCAGCAACAGTCATTTCTGGCACGTCAACAGGCGCTGGCACAGCATAAGGCTTTGCTGTCGTAGCAGCAGTCCTTGCAGGCGCAGCAACAGTCATTACTGGCACGTCAACAGGCGCTGGTACAGCAGAGGGCTTTGCTGTTGTAGCAACAGTCCTCGCAGACGCAGCAACAGTCATTTCTGGCACGTCAACAGGCGCTGGCACAGCATAAGGCTTTGCTGTCGTAGCAACAGTCCTTGCAGGCGCAGCAACAGTCATTACTGGCACGTCAACAGGCGCTGGCACAGCAGAGGGCTTTGCTGTCGTAGCAACAGTCCTTG
>SDVV010005512.1:0-19161 GCA_016164225.1 Gammarus roeselii | reverse complement strand
GCACCCTTACCCCCACCTTCCCGTAGCTTTAAAACCTGGCTGCCTGCACCCTTACCCCCACCTTCCCGTAGCTTTGAAACCTGGCTGCCTGCACCCTTACCCCCACCTTCCCGTAGCTTTGAAACCTGGCTGCCTGCACCCTTACCCTCACACCTTCCCGTAGCTTTGAAACCTGTCTGCCTGCACCCTTACCCCCACCTTCCCGTAGCTTTGAAACCTGGCTGCCTGCACCCTTATCTGGACTTCGTGCAAGGGAAAAATCGTGGATCATCTACTTCGACCTGCTAGAGGAGCGGTCCATCTAATTCGACCTGCTAGAGGAGCGGTTCATCTGCTTCGACCTGTTAGAGGAGCGGTTCAACTGCTTCGACCTGCAAGAGGAACGGTTCATCTACTTCGACCTGCTAGAGGAGCGGTTCATCTGCTTCGACCTGCTTCAGGATCCTGGCAGCCAAACAGTGAGGCACACGTTCATTGTAGCTGCTGTTTTGGGCCATAATGATCGTCAACACATTCAAAAATTTTCAGGGCTGATATTCTTTAGTTTTTTTACTTCTCTTACCTATAGCTGTTCAGTTCATTATATTACACATCACTTAGTTAGTTACACCTTTCGGTGGCTTATTTCCCTGTGCCAAGTATATTTTTACCGCAAGTTACACCTTTCATCGATCCATTATTCAATGTGGTTCTTGATCACTTCTTTGGGCTCTCAAGACCGTTTCAAGGCGTATTTTTCTTATGTTATACTTTAGTCGATATTTTCTTAGCCTGCTTCTATTTGCCAACCAGCTAACATTTATGCATTTTTAGATCACCTCTATGTGTTGTTCACCTACTTTTATTCTCAGGCTCGCAAGTATTTTCTTGATAATTTTCTTTGGGACAATTTATTAAGGGTATTTTTCAGTTTGCTTCAATTTTCCTATCAACTTCAATTCATGTCTATGCAGATTGCTTTTACGCGCTTATCAGCATTTATTCGTGTGCTCTCATGATTATTTTTCTTGTGTAATTTGTGTTAGTCATCTTTTAATTTACTCTTCCAGCTGTTACCCTTATGCCGTCATAACCAAGGCTGTATTATGTTCCGGTTACTTCTAGGTTATTTTTGAAGGCCATCTGCTGCGGCAAATTTTGCTCATTTACTTTATTCTCACTTTCACAATTATTTTTTTGAGCATTTTCTTTTCGGGACTGCGCCCAGCCGACAGTGCAACAGATTTGCTTCCCGTCTCGAACAAAACACGCTCGCAGGCTCTACCTACTGGTTTGGAGACCACGGCAGATGCACCGTTACGGGCGGCTCAGTCCACTCTTCCCCTCATTAGCTCCTCTAATACTGCTATACCAACAGCCTCCACTTCAGCTCAATCGTTTTTTTGTATTGTGCCAGCTAGCTAAATAGATCCAGATAATTACAAAAACTTTTGTCATGAATGCAGAAGCATTAATACCTGAACGAAAAACTTAATTTCATGTTCCAACTCCGCAAATATTCTAATTTTTCATGCGTAAAAGTGAACGCTCTCAAAGCCAGAAACGCCGAGTTCTGGAATTGCTCTCTCTGTAGCGGCGCCCCTACGACCCAACCTTCAGAATCATCAAGTGTGCAAGGTTCTATTGACTTCGACACCTACATTGGCAAATGTAAGAGCTATATAAACAAGAACCCGAAAGGCGGGACTATTCTAGTGGCAGAAGCACTTGATTCGCTCTTAAGTGACTGCATTCGAGAAAGAACTCCCCTCACATGGGCCCGGCTCATGTCATTCAGCTTTCGGGGTTACCGTGTCCCAACATCAATTTTTCCGACGCTAAGCAGCCCTCGCTGCCTTCACTTGTACGTCTCCAAGTGCGGAAATACATGGGCAGAAAGGACTTGCCAGTATTTCCCTCCTGGGAGCTTGTCGATCAACCCACCGCTACTACCGTCAGAAAAAACTCAGACGATAGATGGAAGGCCGATGCCGATTTCGACCTTCGAGGGGCCATTTGGGTAGCTTCTTCAAGCGAGTCACTAGCCCCATTCTGCCCAGAAACTTCACAAGATTTGCGCGATAAACATTTGGACAGCTCGGCGGATATTCCACTTCCAGCGCCTCCCGATGATCTTGTCACGTAGTTCCGGTGCTGGTCCGGATGGCCTCAGACCCGGTCACCTAGAGTCACTCCTGAAAAAAATGCTGGAGGTGCCGGAGTCCGTCTTGCCTCAACTCTCACAAAATTTATCAACCTGACACTTCAGGGCACATCCCTCCTTTTGTCAGAAAGGTCTATTACGGTGCCTCACTTTGCGCCCTATTGAAGAAACACGGCGGTATCCGACCCATTGCCGTCGGCAACACCCTCCGGCAATTAGTCACAAAGGTTGGTTAGGGGTAGTCAATTGAGTCCGGCTCAACTAGGGTTTGCCACCAAAGGAGGCTGCAAAGCGGCTGAGCATGCCACGCGCCGTTACATCGCCAACGCCCCATCAGATCGCGTCGTGTTTGAATTGGATTTGAAGAACGCGTTCAATTGTATCCAGTATAATGTCTTCTTGCAAGCTGCCCGTGAGCGCACTCCAAGTATGTACCGACTCCTTTGGCAAGCATATTCGGAGCATTCTTTGTTGTTTTTTGGCGATGAAACCATCCACTCTGCAACTGGTATCCAACAGGGGGACACCATGAGGCCCGCTCTCTTTTTCCTCGGTGTCGACCAAATTGCGCGAAGTGCCGTTTCAGAATTGAATATTTGGTATTTGGATGACGCCACGCTCATGGGGGGGGGGGCGGATATCGTCTTAACGGACTTCCGCGACCTGCGAGTAAAGTTAAGCCAAATAGGCTTGGATATTAACAGCCAAAAATGCGAGTTGATCCAAGTTAACATTTCGGACATGGCATCCAGGGAGATCACAGAGACTCTTTTCCGCGAGGTCATTCCTGACACCAAAATTATGTTTGCCGAGCGTAGCACTGTTTTCAGCGCACCCATCTCGGTCTCAGTGATTCAAGAAGCGCTTGAAGGCAAAATTGACGACCTTAAATTGATGAACTCTCGACTGAGCGTAATTGAACCACACCAAGCTTTCACCCTACTGAAAAACTGCTTCGTCATTCTCAAACTCCAGTATCTGTTGCGCGTGGCTCCCACATATACCTGCACGCTAATTACCTTGCTAGTTTTGACGAATCCGTCCGAGAAGCTTTCTCAACGATTACTAACATAACTTTTTCAGATTTTTCGTGGAAGCAAGCTTCTCTCCCAGTCAGTTCGGTGGGCTTAGGCATTCGCAAGGAGCAGGATATCGCCCTGCCCAGCTTCATCTCATCTCTACACTCTGTCGGTTCTTTAGTCAAACCCCTTCTGTCAAACGTTAACGTTTTGACGCAGACTAACGAACTTCCGGAAGCAGTGCTGGCATGGAAGGCTGAGCATGGTGATGAAGCGATCGCACCAGAGGGGGACTGCAGCACTATACAGAAATCATGTGACAGGGAAGGATTAAGGGTTACTTTGGACGGTCTGTCATTTGAAGCACAAGATCCAAAAACTAAGGCTCGTCTCCTGGCTGCTTCTTGTCACGAAAGCGGTTCTTGGTTGGAAGTAATTCCTGTCGCCCCTCTGTGTACCTTATTAGACCCTGACTCGCTTCAAATTGCTCATGCGCTCAGAGTGGGTGCGCCGGTGTGTTATCCGCAGCTCTGCCGCTGCGGAGGTCGTGCGGAGGTCGTCATTCTAGACATTGGGCTCTGAATAATATAATTGAACGAGCGCTACGTAAAGTCGGCTTTGATACGATCCGCGAGCCAGGCATCGATCGAGGCGATGGTAAGCAACCTGACCGCGTTACAGTCTTCCCCTTTTTTAGAAGGAAAAACCTTTGTTGGGATTGCACCTACGTAGACACCAATGCGACGAGTCACTTGCCTGGCACTTCCTTAGAGGCTGGCAGGTCTGCCAACGCGGCAGGGAACCAAAAAGTAACAATCTCTTCCAGCCCTTGGCTATCGAGACAACCGGCGTTATCGGCAAAACCAGCAGCCTTCTGATCCACGATATCTGCCACCTCCGGGGACCCTCGCGAAACGTTCTGGCTGAAGCAGAGGCTAGGACTGGCGGTGCACTGAGTGTTCAATTAGCTTGTAAGCCTATCAATTCGGGGAGTTATAGATCGGATCGTTGTTAAGGTAGAGGGGGCAAGTCGTTACTCCAGCAGGGCTGGAGGCGGTAGTAGTATGGTCGGATCCCACAACTTCTGGCGAATGTTGGGGCCAAGAGTCTCCCTACTTTTTGGGGGCCTTAGGAACTAAATGGTGGAGGCATCTTCCCTGGGCCTTCGGGCTCCATAAAAAGATGGTTGAATACTGCATGGGCGGCCTCGCTCACTGCCTATCACGACGGGTCGGAGTTACGGTAGACAAACAATGTGCCCGGTCGGTCACGACAACGACAAATTTAGGTGAGCGAAACGAGTGGGTGGCAACATAAAGAAGGCTTTGACGAGTTTAAGTTTAGTCTTCCCTTGCTGCCGTGCGGTCTCAAATTTTGGAAATTTAATTCAACGGAAAGGTGTAATGAAATACAGAAATAAATGGGATTGAAGAACATAGTGATAGTGAAGGAGAGGTCAAGGCGAAGGAGACAGGAAAGGCATAGAGGTTTATTATTTAATTGATTGCATGGGTAATGACATTCTTGACGGTAGTTTTGCTATATTTATTAAGCTAATCAGACACTGTATTAGTAGGGATTCGTCGACTTTGGAGCTCATAACCAAAATTTACTTGGCTGCCCACGCAGATTGCAGCAGTGGAACCAATCGCAAGGACCTTAACAATTATATCGAATAAAATGGGTGCATCACATTAAAGGTAGTCACACACTTGAAGCTGTTCAATTACAGATTGATACTTTTGGCAATTGATGACCGGTAGTTCACCACTCGCACGTTTACACTTGAGTCACGTGACAGGGTAAAGAATATAACGGACGTGGCCCAAAACCATTGAGGCCTTCGCGCCATCACTGGTCGCTCTAAGCTAATGCCGGGCCGGCTTAGAGCCATGACGTCCCTACGGGAGAGTCTGCATTAACTTCGCGGTCGTACTCCGGTGGAACATGGAAGCAAATAATAATAATAATAAAGAGCTATGACGTGGCTGTTGTATCACTGCCTCTGAAGAGGCGGCGAACGTCTTTTTTTATGAGCCAAGGTTGACAAGTCCTCAAGAATTTTGCATCAGCATCAGCCCACCCTCCTCTCTTTGGCCCTCTCTTAATGCCGGGCCCGGCCCGCTCGGCCCGGACCGTCGCTCTGTCTGGGTCAGCTCTGCTCCCCTTGCTACCCACCCCGTGCCTGGCCCCTCTGTTTAAATTGTTAATCCTGCTACCTCCATGTCGCTCCTCTGCTTAAATAGACCACTAGCAGCCAGCAGGTACCCTCGACGCCACGCTCATTTGCTCTGAACATGGTTACGTCACTACTTGCGCTTACGTCATGGCCAGTCGTTGAAATACGATCACTCTTCCTAGAATCAAGAAACATCGCCAACAACTACTGTAGCAGCTTTGTATTACATTACAAAGGAAAGGTCTCGGTCAAGAAATAAATAAATATTTGAATGATTAGACACGAGTCCCCTTCATATGATCTTAAAGAACAATAAGATGAGGATTTCCGGGAAGACAGGTTGTGACTCCCATGGAGAAATATACGGTTGTGCGCTATTGCTTATATAAGTCATTGTATCAATATCGATGATTCGCAAAACAATGACCAATAATTATCTTGATAGTTTTAAGAAGCGTGCTACCGCAGTGTCAAGAGGCTTTTTGTGTGGTATGGAAATTATCAAAATAAGAGGACATGTATTTTTATGCGAACGGAGGCTTGCCAATAGCTTAAACCATCATCTCGTAAAGAGACTAGACATGCAAGTACATTCTACCAAGCTGTTTGGTGCTGTTCTCTCGAACAACTGTAAAGCGGGTTACCCCCTCAAGTGAGCTCGGTACATTAGAGAAAGAGGAGAAAAATCAAGACCGGAACATCGCGTGTACAGCTGAGAAATAAAATTTGATAATGGTCAATGAATCGTATTTGTCCAATCATGGAGGTATAACGTCCATGATTTGTTGTGGACGCTCTACAAGAAATTAGGTTTGTAATTGCCAATAAAAACTATTTTGAATTAATTATCAAAGTAAAGATTGGATAGGCATCACCGCTGTACAATTTTCTAACCAATAATTACCTCCGAATATCTTATATTCTCAAACTTCAAATCTACCGAGAGAACTCCAAGACACTGAACCATTTCCCTACTTTGTTTCCCTTTTTTGGGTCGAAACATTAGCAGCGATCATTTCCGGGTAATACTCGATGTACTGTACAATGACACCTAACCTCCCGCATGTTCATTCCAGAGCACCGTCTCTTTATTTGTAATAGCAATTGAAAAATAAACAGTGTCTAACTATTTTTCGTACCCTATAACTTATTTTTCCAGAAAACTGTATGATATCCGCATGAGGGATATCCGCAAGATGGATATCAGCAGGATGGATATGAGGGAGAGTGATATTCGCTAGAAGGATATTAACAAGAAAAAATATCCTTAAGAAGGATAACCGCAAGAAGGATAACCGCAAGAAGGATAACCGCAAGAAGGATACCCGCAAAAAGGACATTCTAAGACGGATAACTCCAAAAAATGATATTAGCAAGAAGAGTAGCCACAACTAAGGCTACCCACCGCTGAAGCTATGCACTGTGGGCGGTACAGTATGATGCAGCTGCTCCAATCCACAACACGCAAAAAGAATAAATGCATGTCCGGAAAACATTTGTTCCGGCCATGTTCCTCGAATTACAAGTCCATTTTTAATTCCAACAAATGATATGGGTTCTCGCCACCCGCATCGCTGTGTCTGGCACAGGTAACTAGGGCTGGTAATGAACAGTGGAGCAGGATTTACTAGTGAAGGTGTACTGTTGGTTTCGCTCGTACCGTCAAGCAAACATTGTTGTCAAATGACCCTACACGGAACAGTTACCAATACTTTCTCAACGATGAATATCTTGAAGGACTTTGAATTGCGAAATGATTACATTTATAAATCTGTTGAAGTTCACATGCAGTGCATTTTTTGAAGGATACAAAGTCCATCGATTAATGATCATAGAATGTTTACGTAAGACCTAAAATTTATAAAAGTGAATGACCCGAGTAATTGGCCCAATGTTGAGCAGATCTACTTCATAGGGGGGAAAGTAAAATAAAAATCAAGGATAAATGATTTACAATAAGATATTCTCCACCATAGCAGTTTGTAGGATTTTCCCTAAAATATCACGATATTCCCTGCACGGCGTCTCGCAGCTCTTAGCCCCATCGCCCAAAAGGAGCCAGAGTTCTGCGGTATACATAGTTTGCTAGACCTGAGTTCCCAGAAATGCACAGTTGCCGAGATATCATACAAAGTCAAAACGTTAAGAGAATAAAATTCCGCAACAAGTTCTGTAGTCTGTCATGGTACCAGCATTATAGAGATGTTCAGGACTAAACTATGCTCCTTTAAGTTCAAATCAATATTGTATCAATGTGCCAAGTTGTAATTTTTTTCCACTTTCTTTGTCGTTGATTGCGAGGACGGCCGATGATAAACCACGATATCCGAGAACCGCAATAAGTTCTGACTAAAGATAGTGTCAGCGGCTTCCGTGCATTGCGACACCGCTGCTGGTGTCAGGCGACCCTAATACATCGCTGCTGGTGTCAAGCGACCCTAATACATCGCTGCTGGTGTCAGGCGACCCTAATAGGAAAACATGTCATTGTGTTGAAAAATATCCAACGAGTAATCGATTGGATATATATCAATTTTAAAATATCATATCGGTGGTAAATTGATTTGATTTGAGCCTCATTCCCACCAGAGCCTCAACGTGAGTCATAATGGCTCCCCCATAGGGCGCGACCGTCGTTGGTTCAGGTAAGTTCGAGCGGCCTCGCGTGCGAAAATATTAGTCATGTCAAGATGAAGTCAGTACACATTTCAACTGTGGCTGTGACAGCTTCGTATAGTCCGGTGTGTTTTCCGAAAGCGATAAGCTTTTTACGGTAGGTTAGGTCCGTGAGTAGGCTTTGTAGGTTGCACGGGGGATTTAGGAACGCTCGTCGGGCGGCCGCGAGTGCGTTGCAATCCATCAGTAAGTGTTTCACGCTGATAGCCACTTGGTAGCAACAGGGGCAAGGTGGTGCGTTTGGTCCTACGTCGACATCCATCAGGTGGTTGTGAGTTATCCACGTGTGTCCGGCCCTGCACAAGCGGTTGATGAACACTTGTTCTTTTCTGTTCGTATCGGTGGTAAAATATAAAAGCAGCGGTTAGAATTAAAGCACCGGTAAAGTAAAAAGAGCTTTAACAATTTACTAGCACTGGTAAAATATAAGAAATAGTTCTAAGAATTACGACACACGTCAAGTATAAAGGCAGTGGAAAACATTGCTTACAGCGGAGCAATATACCCGACTTTACCATCTCTTGTCCTCTTCCTACACTAATGGCTGTCTTGTGGCCCTACTCTGAAGTAATCCCTATTTTTCTTCACTATAAGAGCTGTTTTGTAGCCCTACGTTCAATTAATCCTTAACTTTCTTCACTAAATGCAGTTTTGTATCCCTACAAAGGATAAACCCCGATATTCCTTCAAAAAAATTGGATCTGGTTTTCTGTTACCTGAATGCAAATGCGTTCGTTTGTTCGGACACCTCACTGAGAGTCTCGTGCAGCTGACCATTCACTCTTGGTTGCAAGCAGCCTCAGCGACCGGTTCCAAGCAAATGTGTTCGTTTGTTCGGACACCTCACTGAGAGAGTCTCGTGCAGCTGACCATTCACTCTTGGTTGCAAGCAGCCTCAGCGACCGGTTCCAAGCAAATGTGTTCGTTTGTTCGGACACCTCACTGAGAGAGTCTCGTGCAGCTGACCATTCACTCTTGGTTGCAAGCAGCCTCAGCGACCGGTTCCAAGCAAATGTGTTCGTTTGTTCGGACACCTCACTGAGAGAGTCTCGTGCAGCTGACCATTCACTCTTGGTTGCAAGCAGCCTCAGCGACCGGTTCCAAGCAAATGTGTTCGTTTGTTCGGACACCTCACTGAGAGAGTCTCGTGCAGCTGACCATTCACTCTTGGTTGCAAGCAGCCTCAGCGACCGGTTCCAAGCAAATGTGTTCGTTTGTTCGGACACCTCACTGAGAGAGTCTCGTGCAGCTGACCATTCACTCTTGGTTGCAAGCAGCCTCAGCGACCGGTTCCAAGCAAATGTGTTCGTTTGTTCGGACACCTCACTGAGAGAGTCTCGTGCAGCTGACCATTCACTCTTGGTTGCAAGCAGCCTCAGCGACCGGTTCCAAGCGGTCGTGCTGGGCGATCGACCGACAAAAGAATTAGAAAAGCTGAATGAAGATGCAATAACAGTGCTGACTCGTGCACAAAAGAATGGGGTAATCCAATTGGACTCAATGTTAATGTAAATTCAACACTTGCAATATTCTGGGATCAAAAAAGAAACCCCCGGAAAGTACCATAAAATACCAATGTTGATCGTATAGCCGCAAAAACCTCTATTGTTATCAAGGTCAAGAAATCTGAGAGTTTGGCTGGATCCGAATGAGACATTTACAAATGATGTGGAAAAATCATGTCCATGCACTCATGATCCTCAATCCAACCTGTTGTATTATACTCTGCTACAGAAACCCCCGTCAAGTAATGAATGGGAACCTCCTCGCACATCGTCACGTTAAATATGCCCGGCACGGATCACACAGGCATGTAAGGCAGTGGCTCGCTAACTCCCACCCACACATCAGACAACCTTTGCTACCCAATGTGTAAGGCAGATTATCAACGAATTATGTTATAAAAATATAATGCCTGATCGCAATTCCATATCTCATCAGGATACAGCGCATATTTATAATGTACTCGGTTATTGTTTCTCGTCATGTTCCGGAAAGGGCTGATACTTAGGCTGGGCTACAAACGTGAGATACACGTAACCGGTGGTTCACGGACTCATTTACTCGGTTACATGATGTGACGAACGCTATAAGGTCCTGACCCATCATCATATGTATTTTTAATTTGTGTAACCATATCATATGTATATTAAATTTGTGTGCCCATCATGATATATATGTTAAATTTGTGTATATTTATGCATAGACTTATGACGCTACAATAGAACCATACAGTCTGTATATGAGCTCTCCAACTCACATAGGCCCACACACACCCTAACATCCTTTGATACCCAATGTATTTGGCGGCTGATATGAATTTAGACGGCCTACACCTTGTGAGGGACTCTCTATTGTCACCTAATCAGATTTGATGGCCTTAGCCTACTATTACACGTACTCCAGATTTATTGTGCATATTTATTTTGTGTTCTATGGGCATTCTACACTTATTTTGCAGAATGCCTGTGGCAGTGATTTGGATATGTTTTTTTTTTGCTTGTTTGTTTGTTACCCCAGTGGCTCTCTAACTCACAGAGACCCACCCCTACCGTTGCATTCTTTGCTATTCAATGAATTAGGCTGTGAATTTGAATTAAAAATTCTTACCAATTGCTATGTAAAAACTTCCACTGTCGAGTCGCAACACTTTATGTCATCAGGATATAGTGCATGTTCATTGTGTACTTTAAAACTACGTTGACAGCTCTTTCGCCGTGACATGTTTCAGGGAGCTGTGCTCCCATGCTCGGCTAGGAAAGTGAGTTGCCTCGCTACCGTTCATACAGAGCCCCAATTACCCAGTTACAAGTTCATAGCATGTGGTTAAACTTATTGTAGATGAGTGTAGAAATTTATTGTTCCACAAGTATAACACGCCACTCGTGTACGAATAAACTTTTTGTATTATTTTTTATTATAATAAAGTTCTTTTCTTTGTTTGTTATGTCAGTGGCTCTCTGACTCACAAAGACCTACTCATACCGTCTCATTCTTTGCTGCCCAATGAATTTAGCTGTACATCTGAATTAGGAATTTACCCTCCAAACAATTTTTATATAGAAGATCCCAATGGCAGATCGCAACTCCTCATGTCAACAGGATACAGTGCATATTTATTGAGTACTGTAACATTACCCTGATAGCTCCTTCATCGTGACATGAGTTGGCAAGAGTCGTGTTCTTATGTCCTGCTAGGAAAGTAGGATGCCATCCTACCGTTCATACATATCCCCAGATACTAGGTTTCAAGTTTTCAGCTTGCCATTGTACTTATTTTTTATTTATTGTGTATAACTTTATTGTTTGAAAAGAATACCATGCTGTATATTTATGAATAAACTTTTTTATCATTATTATTAATCATACGCATACACGCACCTGCACACATACACATAAAACTTCAAATACAATAACAATGTGTCATTATCATCAGTTTTTAAATGGAATTTTCCAATTCCAAAAACGCCGGGATATAATTAAAATGGGTGAATATTCGAATAATACAACAGTGGAGTGCAGAGGTCAGATGAGCATACCCCCACTCGAAAAGACAAGGCACCATGTACGTTCTTGTGATAAATTGATACATCAAAACTGGTACTGTAATAAATGGTATACCCTCAAAAAGACAGACCACACTCATTTTTCATTATAAAACGATTGAAACATCAAAATAGTCGTCAAGTTAACGCCTTTGGTTATTAATTATCAGAGACAATTGTGATCTGTATAAAATATATGAACCATGTCAACACACCACGGCCTTGCATATGAGCGAGGGTACTGGACACTTCCCCTCTCTCTCCTTAGTCACCAAGCCCCAAATCAGGCCTCTAATCTCTCTCCACATACAGCATGAAAGTGTGTTGACTACTACGAACATGATTCATTCTAAAACAGCTGTGATGTTAGAACATTTTTAAGTAGAATTGTGATGCCGTTGAATAGACCTCGATCAATGCATACTGCGGAGGATACGGCTTTAAGTGTTTGTGAACATGTTCTTTAGATTTGTAGACCTTCCAAACAGTTGCACATCCACTAAAGAGGGTGTGTGCTCGGGCATAAATGATTGTTCTTCATATGATAAATGAAGTCGCAAGGGAAGCTCGATGAGTTGGCATTGAGTGAGACGAAGTTGAAAGGTAGGGACGAATGTGAGTTTGGTGTGGTAACTGGAAGGAATTCTGGCGTGGAGGAAGGTTGGGCACGAGAAGGTGTGATGTTGATATCGATTGATCGATTTGGCTAATAGAGTTACCGAGTATAAGGAGGTGTCCTCTAGAATGATGTGGATAAAAATAAGTTCGGTATAGATAGATGGTCATTTGTGAGTGTTTACGGACCTGGTAGCGAGAGGATTGGAGAGGAGAGGGAGCAATATCGGATCAACCTGAATGAGTGTGTTGAGAGTTTTGGTGGTCAATATAAAGGGGTTGTATTCGGTGACCTAAACACGAGAGTCTGAGATTTTGTGGTGGAGACTGTGGCAGTGATGAAAAAAGGAAATAACTAGAGAATCTGATAGATTTACGCAAAGAACAGGAGCTGGTGGTTGGAAACATCTTGTTCAAGAAGGCAAATATCTACAAGTACACATGGATATGGATGGACCATGGTTCAGTGGGTGAGAGAGCGCTGATAGATTTTGTTCTGATTTCTAGGAGAGGCTGTTGGATGAGCGGGGGTTGAGATGGAAGGATGGAGGAATGTCTGACCATCAATTGATAGAAGGAAGACTGAGAATGAAGCAGAGGTTGGAGGGGAGCAAGATAGTGGGAGGAGGAAGAGAAGTAGTTAAGGTGAGTGAGCTGAATGTGGATAGCAGAGCGGTTGAGTTCAGACAAGGCCCGATAAATGTCTTCTCACGCTATGACAGCGTGAGAGGGCAAGGCCCGATAAATGTTACGGAAGACTGAGAGGCGTTCAGAGATGCTTTGTTATGATATGCAAAATTTGGCGGGTGTTGAAGGAAGGGCTGCAAGTGGTGGAGGAACGATGAGGTCAAACTGACAGTGGCGCAGAAGAAAAGAGACCTTGGGGAGTGTTTGCAATTGATGTCGGTGTAATCTTCCAGGTATTGCAGGCGGTTGGGCCAAAATTTTGAAGGAAACAAGAAGATGTTCTGGAAAGAGGTGGAGAGCGTAAAAAAGGGGGAGACCGGGAAGTTGGAGGTGTTGAAAGAGGAAAATGGTGGTTGTTGTCGGAGGGTGATGACGTACGGCAGAGGCGGGCCGAGTATTTTGTTGAATATTTAGGATGTCAGAGAGGCTGATTTTGTTGCTGTAGGTGGTAGTGCTCGGATTTTGGTTTTCGAAGGGAGACATGTTGCGGATATAACTAAGGCGGTAAAGGTAATAAAAGCAGGGAAAGCCCCTTGTTTGGATGACGTTGCGACAGAGTGTCTGAAGAGGGGTGGAGTAACGATAGTCGAATGAATGGTGAGGCCACTGAATGTGTGCTTGTGTCGGGCGCGGTGCAGATTGAGCGAAGCAGTGCTTGCATTGCTCGACTGTATAAGGACAAATTAGATCAAAATGAATGCTGCAACTCGAGAGAGGTCAGATTGTTCTGTATGTCAGAACGTTGTACAGAAGAGTTCTAATCAAGAAAATAAGAGACAGTACGGATGGTGCAATTGGCGAGGAACAGATCAGCTTCAGGAGTGGGAGAGGGTGTGCCGATCAGTGAGACTCGTCTGTGTGAAGGACCTTGCGAAGAGAAAGTATGCGTTCTGGGTCTTCGTGGATCTGGAAAAGGCCTTTGATAGGGTCGACAGGGAAGCGCTAAGAAGGGTGCTACGATTGCATGGAGTGAGCGGAAATTTATTAAAAGCGGTTTACGGTTTCCATGTTGGCAGCAGAGCATGTTGCGGAGTGGGAAACAAGGCGAGAGGTTGGTTCAGAGAAAGTGGGACTGAGACAAGATTGCGTTAAGTCTTTCTGGCTGTTCATTCTCAAAATAGGTGTAGGGGTCAGGTAGATGAACGCGAGTGTAATGGGTCGAGGGCTGGAGCTATTGGTAGCAAATGGGCGGAGTTGGCAGTTGAGTTAGTTCCTGTTTGCGTTGGATACGGCACTGATAACAGATTCGGAAGAGAAGTTGTGAAGGCTAGTGTTGAAGCTTGGTAGAGTGTGTGAAAGGAGGAAGAGGCCAAGATATCGTAAGTAAAAGTAAAGCGATGGGACGTTCGATAAATGTCGATGCGAGAAAAATTAGTCTCTTCCTAAGTGGACAACTATAGAAGGAAGCTTAGAGTTATAAGTACCGGGGCTCACTGGTGGAGACTACTTAAAATGCGGGAACTGCGGTGTAGTTGCGAGTGAAGGAGGGGTGTAAAGAATCGGCGCGCTGAAGAGGGTAATGAGCTGTAGGACGTTGGGTTTGGAAGCAAAGAGAGGGATGTTTGTGGGGGTAGTTACCCCGAATGCGCTCTTCAGAGCTTAGACCTGGGATCGTGAGCGGAAGAGAGATTTTATTTGGGCCTCATCTGCGGGAGAGGAAAGAGGGTTGAATGGTTTCGAGCTGAAATGTTTGAGGAGCATGGCCAGAGTGAGTGACGGCTAAGAGATATGATCAATGGCGACCTTATTCGAATCAGAACGGGGATGGTGAGAAAGTTAGAGGCCAAAATAGATTCACGTGGTCGGAGATGGTTCTGGTACATGGTGATGATAGATGGTCAGAGATTGGTGAAAAGGGGGTTGAAAATGGAGGTGAGTAGACGTAGGCCTAGAGGTAGACCGACGTTTGGGTAGATGTATGACGTGAAGGCGATAGAATGGAAATACTCAAGTGTGAAGGCTGCTAGAGAGCGTGCAACGGATTTGCGTGAGGGGAGAAGGGTTGTGAATTGATGAGTTTTGATGCTGCCATGACCTGCTTTCCCGCGCTTGGCGTCTAATTGAGTAACGGGAAGGTCGTGGGTGGTGGAGGACCCGGTTACTATGACGCAGCAGCATAAGCCAAGTAACTGTCGGGCCCTGCTGCTGACATCGATATCGGACCGCACTCCTAGCCCGATGTGTGTGTTGCAGGGTCTCCTGGCCCTACTCTTCAGCCCAAAAGGGCTAAGTTTGATTGTGTGCGAGTATGTGAGGAGTCGGGGGGATTCCTCACATACTTTGCTGCGATATGCTCGCCAACTACGCGTACAATATACAGCCGCTACACGTTGCTGAAAACTACAGGTAACTTCTGTCAGGTCATCGTGACAGTTACAGGTACAATAGAGTAATAATATACATGACGCTTCAGAGTATGATCGATAAAATAATTTGTTACTCAGATCATGTACTCCTTTCTCACACTAGCGTTATAAGTGTTGTGAATATCTTGCGCGATGCGTTCAAATTGCTGGGGAGGATCAAAAGTGAGCGCATGATGATCTTAACTAAGCGTTGTGTAATCTTAACTAAACTTGTGTGATCTTAACTAAGCGTTGTGTGATCTTAACTAAGCGTTGTGTGATCTTAACTAAGCGCTGTATGATGTTAACTAAGCGTTGTGTGATCTTAACTATACGTTGTGTGATCTTAACTAAGCGCTATGCGATCTTAACTAAGCGCTGCGTGATCTTAACTAAGCGCTGTGTGATCTTTGTTAAGCGTTTTGTGATCTTAACTAAGCGCTGTGTGATCTTAACTAAGCCTTGTGTGACCTTAACTAAGTGTTGCTTGATCTTTCCTAAGCGTTGTGTAATCTTAACTAAACGTTTTTTGATCTTAACTAGACGCTGTGTGATGTTACCTAAGCGTTGTGTGATCTTAACTAAGCGCTGTGTGATGATAACTAAGCGTTGTGTGATCGTAACTAAGCGCTGTGTGATCTTAACTAAGCCTTGTGTGATCTTAACTAAGAGTTGTGTAATCTTAACTATGAGCTGTGTGATCTTAACTAAGCCTTGTGTGATCTTAACTAAGCGTTGCTTGATCTTTTCTAAGCGTTGTGTAATTTTAACTAAACGTTCTTTGATCCTAACTAGGCGCTGTGTGATCTTAACTAAGCGTTGTGTGATCTAAACTAAGCGCTGTGGGGCCTTAACTAAGCGCTGTGTGATTTTTGTTAAGCGTTGTGTGATCTTAACTAAGCGTTGTGTGATCTTAACTAAGTGTTGTGTGATCTCAACTAAGCGCAGTGTGATCTCAACGAAGCGCTATGTGATCTTAGCTAAGTGTTGTGTGATCTGACCTAAGCGCTGTGTGATCTTAACTAAGCGTTGTGTGATCTTAACTCAGCGCTGTGCGATCTTAACTAAGCGCTGTGCGATCTTAACTAAGCGTTGTGTGATCTTAACTAAGCGCTGTGTGATCTTACCTAAACGCTGTGTGATCTTTGTTAAGCGTTGTGTGATCTTAACTAAGCGTTGTGTGATCTTAGCTAAGCGTTGTGTGGTCTTAACTAAGCGTTGTGTGATCTTAACTAAGCGTTGTGTGATTTTAACTAAGCGCTGTGTGATCTCAACCAAGCGCTATGTGAGATAACTAAGCGTTGTGTTGTTATGATCGGCCTCCTCTGACACAGATTTATAAACTTGGGTGCGTAAAGAGTGCCCCTAGAAACAGTGTAGGACTTAGGCCTGTTAACCCTTAGCTCAAATTTCATGGATGTCCCTTGCCTAGCATATATTTAATTCCCCTCCGATGTTTGTTTTAAAAAGAAGCAGGTGGCTGCGGTTCACGGATCGTGTAACGTAGGAGACAGTGACGAGTGAGGGCCATTTGCGTGTCAGCGATAGGGCGGAGAGGAGACCAAATCCCATAACACTGTTTAGCTTAGGGGTATCATATATGTTGAACAATAGATGGGAGGAGCCTGTTTTTCGCTCAACGGATTTTGTTGTATATTTACCAATGAGGTCTGGGTATTAGAAGGCCCGCCTCTTTAGATGGTCCCAAAACTTTGTGAGTTGTTTCCTGATTGGAAGAGTTCTTCAAACACCTACTCAAGGCCCTCCATTAGGATTGAGGGCGCAGCCCCGAACGACCGAGGGCACAACAGACACTCCTGCGCTCGGCCGCAGCACAGGAAGTGAAATTAGAGAGTAAAATTAATCGCGATATCGGAAAATATTATAAAATATAAATTGAAAAATGGCAGAAAATTGAAAATGAATCCTGAAAAAAATATATATATATTTATTGTACATAGATAAATAAAAAAATGTCAGAAAAACAAGTTGAAAAACAAAACATGGAAATATATGTAGGTAAATAATAAAATAATTTGTAGCCCACCGGTGTAGAATATAAGTCTTTCTGTTTGTAGTATATAAGTTTTCTTTCTGTAGTATATAAGCTAAGCGCTGTGTGATATTAACTAAGCGTTGTGTGGTCTTAACTTAGCGTTGTGTGATCTTAACTAAGCGTTGTGTGATCTTAACTAAGCGTTGTGTTGTCTTTCCTAAGCGTAGTGTGATCTTAACTAAGCGTTGTGAGATTAACTAAGCGTTGTGTGATCTTAACTAAGCGTTGTGTGACGTTAACTCGCACTGCAAGATCAAATTAGAGTGACAGGGATTCCTAGTTCACAATGTTATTCATTGCCTTGTTGATTACGAAACGAGGGTTGAAAGTTTCTGTCGACAAGTTTTGCACTCTCTTTCAATTATGCATGAATACATTGTGATTATGTCGATCTTTGTCTTCTATGATAGGTTATTCAGAACAACCTTTGATCAATAAGTCATACGACATGACAAATAGCAAGGCATATATTCAAGGCCGGCAACATGCATGGATCACAAAAAAATCCACCGACTAATTTTGTGGTACAATTTCTGAGAGAACCAACACAGTCGAATCCCCGATAATGATATTTTCAGAGCACAAATACCGCCACGATGATACTGAGAAAATATTATTCTCGTAGCAAAGCTTTGAGAGAGATTTTTGAAACCCATTACCACCCTCAACAATATTCATTATTTAGGGAATTGAAAACAAACACTATTCCCCTCAGCAGAGTTCAATGACACGTATTTATAAACAACACACACCTAAGATGAAACATCTTGGAGATTAGTCCTTTCATAATGCGGGGCGGAGGTGATTTTCCATTGGTCTAGAAATAGACTGATGTACAACTTGAATTCGAACTTTCAATATAAAGGGTATTTTACAAAGAACAGTGTTGAAAATTTCAAATATCTTTTATTCATTAGGTATTGATTGTATATAATTTGACCTAGTCTCATTTTAGAGCGTGAAATGTCTACTCTTTACCAATTTTTTTTAGTCATAATAATAGTATACTAATTGTTATGAAAAAAAAATCAGACTATTTGTTTTGTCCATTTCGCGAGCGGGTTTTTAAAAGCGCAATCAGTAATTCCATTTGCTTGGATAGAGCTGAATATCAAAATAGGCCAAAATGTAACCTGAACATAAAAATGGTCCAACCAAAGGCCACCGTTGCTTGCGAGGCACTTTAGGCATCGGCCTCTCGTTGCTCACATCGATTTTCTAATCATTTTACGGTTTTCTTTAGGCTCGTTAACAGTGTGGATGATACGCTCTTGTAAATCCTGTAGGTCAATTTGAGGTTTTCCACAAATTTTATTTTCCAAATAACCTCAGAGAAAGAAATTGCTTGGGGTCAGGTCGGAACCACGTATTGGCTATTGTACCCTATGACATGCTAAAATGACACGTTCTCCAAAAACTTCGAATCAACGGGTCTTTACTAGAATACTTCTGTGGCATAGAGCCCCATCTCCTGTGGCATGGAGCCCCATTTCCTGTGGCATGGAGCCCCATCTTCTGTGGCATAGAGCCCCATCTCCTGTGGTATGGAGCCCCATTTCCTGTGGCATGGAGCCCCATCTTCTGTGGCATAGAGCCCCATCTCCTGTGGCATGGAGCCCCCTCTCCTGTGGCATGGAGCCCCATCTCATGTGGCATGGAGCCCCATCTTCTGTGGCATAGAGCCCCATCTCCTGTGGCATGGAGCCCCCTCTCCTGTGGCATGGAGCCCCATCTTCTGTGGCATGGTGCCCCATCTTCTGTGGCATGGAGCCCCATCTCCTGTGGCAGGGAACCCCATCTTCTGTGGCATGGAACTCCATCTTCTTGTGGCATGGAGCCCCATCTTCTGTGGCATAGAGCCCCATCTCCTGTGGCATGGAGCCCCCTCTCCTGTGG